>CM057834.1:8027368-8232368 GCA_030068075.1 Paguma larvata
CTATTTTCTACAGCGGATTTGAACAGATGCAACTTTATAACCAGACTATAGTAGATCATGTAATTTCCCATAATACATGTGTAGAGCAAGCATAGACTTTGGATTAAAGGTGACATTCCGTAAGAACAAAAAACTTTTCCAGGGTTAAAAAATCAGGATATCACAGGGGAATTTCTTGTAAACAAACTTGTCATGATTCAATCTCATGATGATAGTATCCGAGATAAGTAAGAAAGGATATTCATTCCAACGTAGCTAATGTTAATTTTATTAGTGTCTTTGAGGTAAATATTGTCTAGTTTACACTTACTTTTATAACAAGTTGTAGTGGCATGCTTAATGCTGCTTTCCCACAGCCCCTGTGTCAAAATTTTCCATATTCTCTTAATAGCTGGGTATTTCCTTTCTCTTAATAGCTGGATATTTCCTTAACATGATAAAAGAGAAAAGATTTACTTCAGTATCCCAAACCAGCAGTATACTTAATGGGAAAACTAGAGATATCCCATTAAAGGTAGGAATAAGACAAAGAATCCCACTGTCTTCACCGTTATTAAATATTTTTATTGGAAATAACTAGAGCTATAAAATTTGGAAAGGATTAGGTAAAACTCTATCTCAATGATATGATGGTAATCATAGAAAATCTAAAAGAATTAACTCCAAACAATAAGACAACTTAGTAAGGTAGTAGAATATGAATATGCTGAAAATGATACTTCTGTGTATATGAACAACTACCATATGTAGGAACTATCCAGATTTGATAGCTGTAGGCTGCTGCTGACACATACACTGGATATGCTGGATTAGCTTCTGTCACTATTGAGTGCATTTCTCTTAATAGTACCCTGCATTGACAGCACTATAGTCCATCCCTCTCCTCTCTCCATCTCCTATCCCTGTCCTGGTTCCTTATAAGGTAAGAGGTAAGAAAACAGATCCTTTCCTTAAACATATAGGAAAGAGAGAGAGGGTATCAGATTGGATACTTTTGGCTATAAGAAATAGAAACCCTGTCTCAAGCTGACTGGACAATAATAATGATAACTAATATTTTTTGAGCACTTGCAACATTACCAATGCTATCTAAACTCATTTAATCATCATACTATCTCTATCAGAAAATAAGGAAACATGTTAGATACCCCTACAAGAACTTCAGAAAGGGAGTTCCAGCTTCAAAATGACATTTCTATCACTTCATTCAGTTGTCCTCAGCATCAGCTTTATACTCTTGTGGTTGGCAAGATGGCAGTGTGGGCTAGATGTTTCCATGTCAAGAGGACAGTGTGTTAGAAACTGCCCTAAGCAAGAAATGGAAGTTATTCCCTTCAGTTTAATTGAATCAACCTGTGTCACTTGCTCATCCCTTGACCAATAACCATTCCTAGAAGAATTCAGTATGGTTATTGTTTTAAATTTAATTAGTATTATTTTCTAATCCTGGGTAGGGTAGCTATCTGAACGAAATATGAGTTTTGTTAGAAAGGAGTAAGAGAGGAATAAATATCTGATGGATACATACCAACATTATTCACTGTATTTTATTTTATTTTCTAATTTTTAATTTTACTATTTATTTATTTTCGAGAGAGAGGGAGATAGAGTGTGAGCGGGGGAGGGGAGAGAGCGAGAGGAAGACACAGAATCTGAAGCAGGCTCCCGACTCTGAGCTGCCAGCACAGAGCCCGATGCAGGGCTCGAACCCACAGACGGTGAGATCATGACCTGAGCCGAAGTCGGAGGCTCAACTGACTGAGCCACCCAGGCGCCCCTCACTGTATTTTAAAATCCATATTAAAATTTAGATCAAAACTTTAGCAGATGTAAGTCCAGTGATAGAAATGTGAATTCTGAGTTTTCAAGCAAATTGTCAGAAAAAATCTATTTTATGCTTTCCTATTTTCAAAGTAAACATGCAGGAACTAATTGATCCAGGGTTCATTTTCATGAATATTATATGAGATATGCATACACAAAACCTCATAAGGTTTTTATTTATTTTTTTCTGTGAAATATCAAACTTCAGGTAAGGCATTGTGATCTTTGGAAATTTAAGAAGTCAATAGCCGGTGTCAGATTGATGATGATTATGCAATGATGCCCATTTTATTTCATTTCCTCTGTTGTAAGAAACCATTCAAATAGTCCTTATAATTCAAGCACCTCAAAATTTGATTAAATTCTTCCTAAACGGCTACTCCGGAGATTCCTAATTTAAAGACAGGCCACTTTGGTAATGCACTCTTTAGCTGGGAGACTCCAAAGTGGTGGAACATATGTACCACAATCCATTTATTGCATGGGAAGAAAATAATAGAACTTCAATTAATATTTTTATCTCAGCTTTTAAAAATTCTATTTTTTGTGGGATTTTTTTAAAGTTTATTTATTTTGAGAGAGCAAGAGTGGGGGAGGCACAGAGAGAGGGGGACAGACAGAGAGAATCCCAGCAGGCTCTGCACTGTCAGCACAGAGCCTGATGTGGGGATTGAACTCAGGCACTGTGAAATTCTGACCTGAGCAGAAATCAAGGGTCAGTCACTTAACTAGCTGAGCCACTCAGGTGCCTCTCGTGAAAGTTTTATTGTGTGCATGATATATATCAGTACCATTCATAGTGCATGTATGCTGGGGACCAAAAGGCCATGGTAGCGATGCCCAGGGTGAAGAAGTAAGGCCCAAGGCCCAGGCAGCCCAGAGCCTGGACCCCCAGCGGGCGGAGGTGTCCTAAGGCAAGTATTAGGCCATAAAAGTTATGGCTTTGTTTGGCCCTAAGAGGATGGCTGGTTACCCAGTGACGTGTAAGATTCCTCAGAGGAGAGACAACCTAAGACAGGCACAGCCGCAAAAGGGCCATTGGGAGGTAAATTCGTGCCAGGCCTACGATAAGAACATTGGGTCTGTAAGAATCCCTGCACTCAGGGTGATGATAATATTGAAGAAAAGTCCCTGCTAGCAGCAGCTGCAGGGTGAAGTAAAAGAGGGTCTTATGGCATCTCCTCTGCTAGCCAGTTAATGCTGCTGGTTTTACTCCTCTTAATAGGTTTAGAATATAGAGAGATATAATGTTGATCATCACGAAAATAATAAGAAAATCATTTAGGAGGCTTTAGTTTGCCTCAGGTAATATAGAAATAATTCAAGAATAAAATAAATCTCTGATTTTTCTATTAAACCTAAGAGTGAAGCCCGACCCTCAGGAAAGTGATTGCTGTAGTTTTTGGGTTAAGACATTATTAACAGTCAGTAGACAAAAATAACCTTAGGGAGTAACTTTAGAGAAAAACATGTTTTTCACATAATCCTCTGAATGTAGCCAGAATCTTTAATTGATATCTGTATACCTTGTTCTTATCCTTTCAACCCATGATAGTCACCAGAATGTATCCATTAGTTATGCTTTGACTGCATGGGAGTTGTGTTGTACCCTCATATACTAATTGTTTAAACATTCTATGTAACCTTGAGAAACAAGCGTTCTTTAAAGTTTTATGGAACGTGAAGTTTGTTTTAAACAGTTTCTTTTTTTACTAGGAACCTTGAGAAACAAGTATTCTTTATTTTACTAAGAACCTTGAGAAATTAGAATGATTTCATCCTGCCAATCTTTACAAGATGTATACTTGCTGTGTTTAGAGAAAATGCATAAAAACCCTGAATCAAAAATAAACTTTGAGCAGTCCAGATAACAGGCTGTCTCCGTGTCGTTTGTCTTGTTTTCATCTTGTCTTTATGTTTTTTGTCTCAGCCCTTACATAGGGAGCCCTGGACCAGTCCTGATACGAGGCTGACTCCAAGAGACTGACTTCACATCATCTCTCGCGCCTAGACCAACCCTCACGTAGGTGAAACCCTGGACCAGCCGGAAGCCCTGAAGTAGGAGCTGGCCTCCTCTCAGGACAAACCCCAGCACATGTATATAATTTAATTTGATTTTTTAAAGTTTATTGATTTATTTTGAGAGAGAGAAAGAGCTAGAGGGAGAGAACGTGCATGTAATTTGGGGAGGTGCAGAGAGAGCATGAGGGAGAATCTCAAACCAGCTCCCCATGGTCAGTGTGGAGCCTAATACAGGGCTCGAACTCAGGAACCACAGGATCATGACCTGAGCCAAAATCCAATGGTTAACCAACTGAGCCACCAGGTGCCCCTTATTTGATTTCTAATAGGGATGTTTGATCAAGAGTTTGAAGACTACTGCCTTAGATTAAACTTGATTAGTCTGGTTATGGAACACATCAGATTTAGTATTACCAATAGTAAGACTCTACATTTTGGGACTTCAAACTTGACATTAAAAAGGTAAAGGGTGGTAATAGGAGTTGATGACAGCAGTGAAACAATCAAAATGAAAATAAGGATAGTTAACGTTTATGGATCATTTACAAAGTGTCAGACACTAAGTGATGAACATCCTTTCTACAAATCTATGAAGTAAATTCTGTTATTATCCAATTTACTACTTAACTCATGGAGTTTAGAGTTTTTTCTTACTCCTGCATTCCCCGGAGCATAGTAGGCATTTAATAAATATTTGATGAATAAAAGAAAATTTAGTGTTGCTGAATTTCTCAGCCGAATGGGGCAAGATGGACTTCAGAGCCAGAATGGGATGCAGATGGACCGTGGTTTCACGTCTTTGTGATGAGGGAGCATAAAGTAAGCTGAGGGCAAAGTACGAGCTACTCTACCTGGGATATATGTGACATTCTTCAGGCACTCCTGGCTGCCCAAGAACAAAGGAAAGAAAACAAATGGTTAAGTAATAGAGATCACAGTCATATAGGACTTGAGTCCCCATCGGTTTACAAATATTTTAGTAAATTACAAGAAAAAGGCAATCTTATCAACAGCCTAATCTCCAGAAACCCATAGACTCTGTTTCCTTGGAGCCCTTAGTGTCACTCTCCCCTCCGTAATGATGTGGGTAAGAAGGGCAAGAAAGAAATGGCAGGTAAAATTAAATTTCCTTAAAATCTGCAGCCCATTGACAACTTGAGGCAAATACAGAGTATAACTTTTCTCCAGGAACCCTCTAAGGTCCTAATGTTAACGCCTTACTAGAGGAAAAACAACTTTAGCTTGACAATATCAATGCCTCCAGTATCTTAGGAGTCGTCTTTCGCATATCAAAGTCCCTCTGGAGGCCTCCCTTTTGTCTTTACTTCCCCCCAATTCCATAGCATAGAACCAGTCGCTCTTCACGCTCTTCACAGCCACAGCGCAGCTCTTTTGCCCACAGGTCCTGTGTCCGTGCTTTGATAAAAATCACCTTTTTGCACCAAAGACGCCTTCAAGAATTCTTTCTTGGCGGTCAGCTCCGAACCACACCACCGCCCCAAAACCTCATTCACTTGGACTTCAAGCCAACGCTCCGAATCTTGCGAGGGGCAATAGAAGCCAGGGGTTTAAATTTCCTCGCCTAGCGCTGCTGGAATGAATGTATGCTGGCACTAACGGGACACAAAACAAAAAGAAAGGGTCTGAGGAGACGACTCCCTACCCCATGCAAGTCCGAAGTTGAAGCCACAGGCCACCATTCTCAGCCTGGGGCGCGGGCTTGGCTGCCCTAGCCCAGGGCCGGAGCGCTAGAGCGGCCGGCACGACGCGGCGCTCTAGCCCCTCCCCCAGGATGACGCACCGGAAGTTTCAACTGCTCTAAGCCTGGCTAGTCCCAGCGGGCTAGTCTCACCCATTCTCCCACTTCCGCCAGGACAGCTTTTGGCTGCGTTGTATTTGTGTCTCTGGCAGGTTAGATGCTCTGCGGGCCCGAACGTCCTGGTCTCTTTACTCCCGGAAACGTTTGTTCCCGCAGTCTGGGCTGCCGCGTTTGTGTGCGCTGTGGGTTTCGCAAGGGGAATGCCCTGAGGGATCACCTCCTGGCGGCTTGCGCGGTCGCTGAGTCGCGACCTCACTGCTGCTTGGTTGGTGCGTGGGAGCCCTGGGTGGGCTCAGTGCTTTTGGATGCTACAAGGTACTTCCTCACCCTGGGGTTACGAGGCCATGAGTAACTTAACCGTGGCGTTGCCCTGCGCAGTCCCTCCTGAGCGTTCCTAAGACCACACCTGTGAAGAGTTGGAATCCTTTCTAAGAGGTGCAACAGGGAACTTTGTTGGTGGTCCTGAGTTACAACACAGAGGAAGACGCTGCCTAGACGGTTGTATAAAATAATTTTCCGATAGTGGTCGTAGTGAATTTTGCCCTCATCACACTTGAGCTCCATACAGAGTTTCGATTATAGGGGTGATTTTAGTGGCCGGGCAGGCATTAATGTGTGTATGAAAGTCTGTATGTTTGTGTATGACGGGGTGTGATGTGTGTAATATAAAAATCCATAAGGGTTCTTGGGTTTTGAGGGGCTCCTGGGTGGTTTAGTCAGTTAAGCGTCTGACTCAGGTCCTGATCTCACCATTAGTGAGTTTCAGCCCCCAGTCTGTGCTGCCAGCTCTGAGCCTGGGGTCAGCCTAGGATTCTTGGGTTTCCCTCTCTCTCTCTCTGCCCCTCCCCGCTCATCTTTCTCTCTCTCTCAGAATTGAATAAACATGTAAAACAAAAATTAAAAAAAAGATTCTTACATATTAATTTTTTTAATGTTTTTATTTATTTTTGAGCGAGAGAGCATGAACTGGGGAGGGGGAGAGAGAGAGAGAGAGAGACGGGCAGGCTCCAGGCTTAGAGCTGTCAGCACAGAGAGAGCCCAACTTGGGGCTGGAACTGGTGAGATCATGACCTGACCTGGAAGTTATGACCTGAGCCCAAGTCGGATGCTTAACGACTGAGTCACCCAGAGGCTCCAAATTCTTATATTTTGATACTTGCTGCTTCTTGGATCTTCCTCCAACTCATACTATTCCTACCTGTGGGGTATTGCTCTACTTTTAAGGCATTTTATTGCTCGGTTTCACCTTTGGATAGAAGTAATGACTCTACTCAAACTTTGCATGTGGAAATCTTACTTGCCTGCCCATTGATTCAGGACAATGCAAATTCCTTATCCTGGGTTCCAGACTTTTCTTTTTTTCAAAAAATTTTTAATGTTTATTTATTTTTGAGAGACAGAGAGACAGAGCATGAGCAGGGGAAGGGCAGAGAGAGAGAGGCAGACACAGAATCCGAAGTAGGCTCTGAGCCGTCAGCACAGAGCCCGATGCGGGGCTTGAACTCACAGACCGCAAGATCATGACCTGAGCTGAAGTGGGCCACTTAACTGACTAAGCCACCCAGGAGCCCCAGGTTCCACACTTTTCAAGGTCTTGCTCACGCAGAGCTTTTCAGTCTCATCTCCCTTCAGGGAAAATACGTCTACACATATACATTGTGTGCTCCAGTGATGCCATCATGCCATAATTTGATCAGTTTGGATATGAAAGTTTTATAATGGTTTACCTGCCTTTTGAAATTTATTTTTCCATTCCATCAGAAGTTTTTTGAGTTCCTCATGTTGCCAGGCACTGTTTTAGGAGCTAGGGATATAATAGAAAAAAACTCCTTTAAAAAAGTAAGAGCTTATTGAGATATAGTTCACCTACCATAGAATTTACTCACTTAAAATATACATTGATTTTTAGTACATTCACAAAATGGTGCAGCTATCACTGCAATCAATTTTAAAGTGTTTTCATCACTCCCATAAGAAGTTCTGTACCAATATGTTAGGAGTGTTTGGATTTTTACCCCTACTCCACCCCACTCCTAACCCTATACAACTACTGATCTACTGCCTATATATATATATATATATATATACACACACACACACACACACTGCCTATATATATATATATATACACACACACACACACTGCCTATATATATATATACACACACACACCTATATATACACACACACACTGCCTATATATATATATACATATATATATATACACACACACACACCTGGGCAGTTCCTAAAATGATATTTTGTAAGATGTGGTCTTTTTTTGGTTGTTGTCTTTCACCAAACGTTCGCGTTCATCCATGTTGTAGCTTGTATCAGTACTTTATTCCTTTTTATGGGTAGATAGTATTGTATGAATATAGCACCATTTATTTACCCATTGGTCAATGGTAGATATTTGAGTTTGGGCTGTTATGAATGATGCTGGCGTGAACATTCATGTACAAGTTTTGTGTGCACATCATGTTTTCATTTCTCTTGGGTATATACTTAAGATTAGAATTGCCGGGCCACATGGTAACTCTATATTTCCCATTTTGAGGAACTGCCAGACTGTTTTCTAAAGCAGCTGCACCATGTTATATTCCCATCAACAATATATGAAGGTTCTGATTTCTTCATATCCTTGCCAACAGTTGTCATTATTATTACTATACTTTTAATTGTAGCCATCCTAGTAACTGTAAACTGTATCTCATTGTTTTGATTTTCATTTCTTTGATCGCTAATGATGTTGAGCATCTTCTCATGTGATATCAGCCATTTGTATATCTTTGGAGAAATGTCTGTTTATATCCTCTGCCCATTTTAAGAATTAGGTTATTTGTCTTTTCATCATGGAATTGTACCTATATATTCTAAGTACAAGTCCTTTATCAGACATATCATGGTCTTGTAGACTGTGATATAATTCCTTTAAATGAAAAGCAAGTGAGGTTAATTTTTACTCTTCCTGTGGGGGTAATTCACAGAGTGAGTTGACACAACTTTTATGTGTGGAAGACCAGGCCAGGAAACCATGCTGTGAAGATCCTGTGAGCAGCATTTTAAGAGTTGAAAAATGAAGCAGGGGAAACAGTTTATATAATTTGTCCATTCCCTATTGAGTTTCTGAGAGGTCCCGGGACCTAAGGGGCAAGGGGCGGCCCTAAAACACTTCCAGCTCCAAAAGACTAGGAAGTAGAAGATGGACCAATCAGGTTCCACCCCTCACCAGACCAGCCTGGACCAATTAGTCAGGCTCCACCCCTCACCAGACCAGCTTGGACCAATCCTTAGAGCACTCGTACCACCCAAATAGAGACACCTGTTTCCCACCTTGGAAGCTAGAGACACCTGTTCCCCACCTTGGAATTCAGCCTGAATGTGCTTAAAAGGAGCTTGCGCGCTCCTCTCGTCGTCGCCATTTTACAGAGTGGCTGCCTCCAGCATGCAGGAATCTCAACAAACGCTCTTGCCTTTGCATACGTGTCTCGTGCTCTTTGGGGGACGATCCGAGGACCCCAACAGTTTCGTCTTTTCCTTATTGACTGGTAGGAGTTCTTTGTGTAGAGGTATTAACCCATTGACCGTTGGATATGTGGCAGACGTTTTCAGTTTATTTGCCCGTTAACTTGTTTTGGGTCTTTTACTATACTAATGTTTTGCATTCTTGTGTTGTCAGGACTGTCAGTCTTTTCCTATAAAAGGCTTCCAGGTGGCAGTTTGGTATACTGTTCTTAAATTACAGGGGATATAGAAACTGACACTGGTTAGTGTTAGTATCTGAGTCCCAGGTACCATATTTAACTTTATAGCTTTCATTGTTTCAGACACTGTTGCCTCCTTATCTCTCTGCTTTGAAAAGATACTATAATCTGCTTTAGCTTTGTTGGTTCGTTTAATTTTCTATTTCAAACAGATTCCTAGATGTTATTCCTTTATTCTCTTATTCATGTTTAATATACTGCCTTAGATTTGGGAGAGCCATATTGGACAGTTTGTCATCAAATAGCAGGTACTTACCTCATACCAGCAGAAGTTTATTTGAAGATTTATGTGTGCAGGGCTGACTATAACAATCCCCCAAAATAGGATTGTTGTGAGGATATTTATTATAAAATGTTGGCATATTCTGCTAGGAAGAAAAGAGCAAAAGGGCCTGCTGCGTATTCTACATTGAATCCGGAGACAAGTTCTGATTCTCCTTCTGTTAGATCAAAGGGAGCTCGATTAGTTTCTGCTAATGTTGAAATAAATCATATTATGGCTAGAGGTCATGAAGGGATAACTAATCATATGTGTTCTTGGGTAGTAATTAGTGTAGATAGTGTAAAGGATCCATTTATTAGGAGTACTGATAGTAGAATAATGGCTAATGTAACTTCGTAAGAGATTGTTTGGGCTACCGCTCGTAGGGCTCCAATAAGGGCATATTTTGAGTTTGAGGCTCATCCAGATCATAAGATGGAATAAACAGCTAAGCTTGATATGGCTAGTATAAATAAAACTCCTAAGTTTATGTTGATGAGTGGATAGGGTATAGGTAAGGGGACTCCTATGGCTAGGGCTAGGGCTAGGGCTAGAATAGGGGCTATATGAATATGGATACGGAAGATGTGAGAGGTCGAAGGGGCTCTTTGGTGAAGAGTTTTACTGCATCTGCAATGGGCTGGAGTAGTCCATATGGTCCTACAATGTTTGGTCCTTTGCGGAATTGTATATATCCTAATACTTTTCGTTCAACTAATGTTAGGAAAGCTACGGCGAGAAGGATAGGAATAATATAGGAGATAATATTATGTACATGTTGTTAGGGAGAGGAATTGAACCTCTGAATATAAAGGTTTAAGTTTTATGCAATTACCGGGCTCTGCCACCCTAACAGACCCGAGCTCTCGGGTAGTGTATATGGGGAACTATTTAGATTAAGATTATATCATCTATTGGGTTGAAGGCGCTTTGGTAAAGTGGGCCTTGCTTCTCTTGTCCTTTCGTACTGGGAGAAACTGTTTAATAGATAGAAACCGACCTGGATTGCTCCGGTCTGAACTCAGATCACGTAGGACTTTAATCGTTGAACAAACGAACCTTTGATAGCTGCTGCACCATCGGGATGTCCTGATCCAACATCGAGGTCGTAAACCCTATTGTCGATATGGACTCTAAAATAGGATTGCGCTGTTATCCCTAGGGTAACTTGTTCCGTTGATCAAATAGTTTTGGGTCAATTAATGATGTAATACTTTTGACTGGTTAGTCTTGATTATAAATCATTCGGAGGTTATTTTGTACTCCGAGGTCACCCCAACCTAAATTGTTGATCCATTGGGAGGTTTGTTCCTGTCGGGATATATTGATCTCCTTGGATCAGTTAATTGAAGCTCCATAGGGTCTTCTCGTCTTATTGTTGTATTCCCGCCTCTTCACGGGAAGGTCAATTTCACGGATTGGAAGTAAGAGACAGTAAAACCCTCGTGTGGCCATTCATACGAGTCCCTATTTAGGGAACAAGTGATTATGCTACCTTTGCACGGTCAGGATACCGCGGCCGTTTAACGAATGTCACTGGGCAGGCAGTGCCTCTAATACTGGATATGCTAGAGGTGATGTTTTTGGTAAACAGGCGGGGTTTGTGTTTGCCGAGTTCCTTTTACTTCTTTTAATCTTTCCTTAATTGCATGCCTGTGTTGGGTTAACAGTTAGGTTGATATTAGGTCTATTGTTGGGTTATTTATATCTTGCTGTTAACTATCAGTGGTTATCCGTTCTGATATAAGCTTATGCGAGGAGAAAAATATTTCTTGTTACTCATATTAGCATTATTTCTTCTATAATTAAATAGATTAGCCCAGTATCAATATTAGGGGTTGGTTGCATATTTTTGGAATTAAGTTATTTTGTTTGTTGAGCTTGAACGCTTTCTTAATTGATGGCTGCTTTTAAGCCAACTATGGTTATGTTGATGCTTACTCACTAAAAAAGGCTGTATCCTGAATCTAAAAAGCTGTACCTTTTTAGATTATATTTTAAACTTACATTAGAATTAGTGGATTTTTTTAGGTAAGTTTAAAGTTGAACTAAAATTCTATTCTGGGCAACCAGCTATCACCAGGCTCGTTAGGCGTTTCACCTCTACCTATAAATCTTCTCACTATTTTGCGACATAGATGAGTTCATCCTATAAAAGATTGTTCATAGGTAGCTCGTCTGGTTTCGGGGTATCTAGCTTAAGTTCTCTTTGTTAGATTATGTCTAGCTAGCTCATTATGCAAAAGGTACAAGGGGTAATCTTTGCTGTGTGCTTTTAACATTTTCTTTCATCTTTCCCTTGCGGTACTATCTCTATAGCGCCAAATTAAATTTCTATCTCCTATACTTTTAAGAGTTAACTAAATGTTTTGATTTATTATTTTGTGATAATTGAATTTATGGATGTTTGGGCTAGTTTTGGCTCAAGATGGTCAATTTAATATGAAATCTTCTGGGTGTAAGCCAGATGCTTTGTTTAAGCTACATCTTGTTTATCCAAGCACACTTTCCAGTATGCTTACCTTGTTACGACTTGTCTCCTCTTGTGGTTTTGTGATCTGGGTAAATTGTTTTGGGTTTATTGTTACTTGAGGAGGGTGACGGGCGGTGTGTGCGTGCTTCATGGCCCTATTCAACTGAGCTCTCTATTCTCAGTTTACTACTAAATCCTCCTTTAACCCTTTATTTCATTAGGGTATTCGTAAAAGTGTTCTATGATAGAAAATGTAGCCCATTGCTTCCCACCTCATGGGTTACACCTTGACCTAACTTTTTTATGTTAAAATGTTTGTGCTTACTTTTCTTCCTTTTTAGGGTTTGCTGAAGATGGCAGTGGTGAGGTATATTGGGGTTTGTCGATTATAGAACAGGCTCTTCTAGAGGGATATGAAGCACTGCCAAGTCCTTTGAGTTTTAAGCTGTTGCTAGTAGTTCTCTGGCGGATAAATTTGTTTAATCAGATATCTAGGTTTAGGGCTAAGCATAGTGGGGTATCTAATCCCAGTTTGGGTCTTAGCTATCGTGTAGTAGGATATGTTAAAGCTACTTTCGTGGTGTATTTTTGTGTTGACTGTAGCTTTTTACGGCTTAGTCAAGACTTAGCTTTAGCGTGAGTATATATCTGTGACACGCTTTACGCCGTAGGACCATTAGTTCGGGTTAATCGTATGACCGCGGTGGCTGGCACGAAATTTACCAACCCTAATTTAGTATTAGTTGAACTTTCATTCATGGCTTAATTTTTGTCACTGCTGTGTCCCGTGGGGGTGTGGCTTAGCGAGGCGTTATGAGCTACAGTTGTTGTGTGCTTGATGCCTGCTCCTTTATATCATAAATGATTTGAAGGGCATTCTCACCGGGGTGCGGAGGCTTGCATGTGTAATTTTATTAATAACTAATGGGAAGGCTAGGACCAAACCTTTATGTTTATGGAGCCTGATGGCTCATCTAGGCATTTTCAGTGCCTTGCTTTTATGTTTAAGCTACATTAACAAAGGTAATGTTGGATGTTTAGTGTGGTTATGAGAAGGTATTACTCAATAGTAACGAGACAGAGCTAGGGGTTTCGTATCTATAGATAGTCACGAATCTAGGGCATAATACTGGTACTTGTGGCTTATATTAATTGGGAATTTTGGTGATAATAGGGATTTGCTCTAAAGCCTTGTGTTTGGAAATGGATTTAAGTCTTGTTTTTGGGGTTTGGCAGGACATAATAAGTTAATATTTTCATCATAGGGTTAACGGGGAAGGAGGGTTTGATTAAGCTAGTTGTTTATCTTTTGAATACATACCGTGTATATGTACATACGTGTGTATACGTGGGTGTATACATGTGTACGTGTGGAATGCCCCAAATGCTGGTTCTATATTGATTGGGACATTCTAGAGATAGTTTTATAAAGTCCTATTAAAATAATTTTCATATTTTTTCATTTCATTGGATTAAAGGTAGTGGGAATTTGAATATATTTAGGATCTCTGAACATTTGAGAAACCGAAGAAAGCTATATACTTAAAAAAATTGTATCTCTATTTTACATACAGTGGTCCAAGGCTTCATTATTATCCTTTGGCCTGATATATTAGGAGGACTCTATTTCTTGATTCAGTGTTTGTTTGTTTGTTTGTTTGTTTTTAATTGTGGCAAAATATGCATAACATGAAGTCTAGCATTACTAACCCCCTTTTTACATGTACAATTCAGTGACATTAAGTACATTTGTTATTGTGCACTATCCCTACCATCCCTCTCCGAACTTTCATCTTCCCAACTGAAGCTCTGTACTCATTAAGTAATAACTCTCTAGTGCCCCCTCTCCCCACTTGCTGGCAACCACCCTTCTATTTTTTGTCTCGGTTTGACTATTCCAAGTAACTCATATAAATGGAACCATTACAGTATTTGTCCTTTTGCATCTGGTTTGTTTCACATAGCATTAATGTCTTTCAGGTTCATCCATGTTGTAGTTTATTGTGGAATTTCCTTCCTTTTTAAAGCGAATCATATTCCATTGTATGTATATATCCCCATTTTGCTTCTCCATTTCCATTTATAGTTGATAGATATTTGGGTTGGTCTCCCATCTTTTGGCTTTTGTGAATGTTATGAACCTTGGTATACAGATAACTCTATTCTTTGAGTGTGAACCGGATGTAGAATTGCTGGATTACAGGGTAATTCTCTGTTTAATTTTTTGAGGCATTGCACATATGCTTCAGTGATTTTTGTCATTCACACAAAATATGAAATTTAAAAGAACTGTATAATTTAGGCATGTATTATCACACTTACCTTTCTATAATATAAATTCAAGAGCCATCTCCTAATTGAAGGGATATAGAACTTTTGTCTTAGGACATGGGGATCTTGGAGCTTATTAAAATTATTAGAATTTGGACTAAATGTTTTACCTAGACAGTGTCCCAAATCCTAGACTTCTTTATGCTCCTTTTTCCCCCCCCCTCAATTCTTTGTTTTTAACGTTTGGGGACAAATTACCCATGATGATGGAAGACTCTAAAATGGGGGCGATTTTGCATACTTGTAGAATTCCAAAGGTCTGGATTACTCTATTATTCTGCTGCTCTAGGCGCATACCTTGGCAATCACTCTGGTATGCTGGTGAACACTGCTGCTTCTGATAGGCGAGATTTCCCTCCCTCCGGTGTGTACAAATATCCATGGTATTTATTAGTGAAGAATGTAGGTTGCTGTTTACTGTGGGGTATGGGCTGTACCAGTGATGAGGGAATATTAAACAGGGAGTTTGTGAAAGACGTTGCAGTGGGAAGGGGAAGGGGTTAGGGAGGGTCAGGCAGGCAGCAGGCAATTTCAATTTTCTAAGGCTTTGTTGAACTATACTGTTGTCCATTTTTTTCTACATTTCCCCGTGGGTCTCAGGAGGTCACAGTTGTTCAGAAGGGTCCCAATACCCACAAAAATGTACAGGTCAAACATCAGGGGAATAGGTGAAAAAATAGTAGTACAGTAATTAAAATCATTTATTTCATCCTTTTGCATGTAACTGTTCAGTTTTCCCAGCACCAGTTTTCTCTTTATTGAAGAGACTGTCACTTCCCCATTGTGTGGTCTTGCCATGTCATATACTAATTGACCATATAAGCATGATTTTATTTCTGTGCTATCCATTCTGTTCTGTGTATCTGTTTTGTGCAAGTAGCATACTGTTTGGGTACTGTAACTTTGTAATATAGTTTGAAATCTGAGATTTTGCTACCTCCAGATTTATTTTTTATCAAGATTGCTTTGGTTCTTTACAGTCTTTTGTGGTCCCATACAAATTTTAGGATTATCTGTTCTAGTTCTGTGAAAAATACTGTTGGTATTTTGACAGAGCTTGCATTGAATCCGTAGATTGCTTTGGGTAGTATGGACATTTTAACAATATTCTTCCAATCCATGAGCACAGAATATATTTTCATTTATTTTGTGTCATCTTCAATTTCATTCACCTGTTTCTTAAAGCTTCCAGAGTACAGGTGTTTCACTTCCTTCAATAAATTTATTCCTTGGCATTTTATTCTTTATGATGCATTATAAATGGGATTTTTTTCATTAATTTCTCTTTCTGCTAGTTCATTATTAGTATATAGAAATGTGACAGAATTCTGTATATTAGTTTTGTGTTCTGCAATCTTACTGAATTCATTTATTCTAATAGTTTTGTGTGTTGTGTGTGTGTGTGTGTATGTGTGTAGTCTTTAGGGTTTTTCTTTATGTAGTATCATGTCCGCTTCAAATAGTGACAGTTTATACCTTTTCTTTACCAATTTAAATGTGCTTTCTTTCTTTTTCTTGCCTAATTACTGTGGTAGTACTTCTAGAACTATATTGCATTAAAAGTGGCAGGAGTGGGCATCCTTGTCTTGCCCTTGATCGTAGAGGAAGAACTTTCAGCTTTTCACTGCTGAGTGTGGCGTTAGCTGTGTGTTTTTCATAGATGGCCTTCATTATGTTGATGTTCTGTGTACTCACTTTGCTGAGAGTTTTATCATAAATGGATGTTATATTTTTTCAGATGTTTTTATCTGCTTTGATTGAGATGATCATATGATTTTGCCTTTCATTTGCTTAATCTGATGTATCATGTTGATTTACTTGTGGATATTAGACTATCCTTACATTCTTGGAATAAATCTCCCTTGGTTATGGTGAGTGATCCTTTTAATGTATTCTTGAATCAGTTTTGGTAGTATTTTGTTGAGGATATTTGAATCATGCTATCAAGCATATTGTTTTAGCTTTTCTTTCTTTTTTTTTTTTTTTTTTGTATTTGTCTGGTTTTGATATAAGAATACAGTTAGACTTAAAAAATGAACTTGGAACCATTCCTTCTTTAAGTTTTTGGAATAATTTGGGTCTTTAAATGTTTAATGGAATTTACCAGTGAAGCCATCTGGTCTTGGACTTTTATTTTGTTGGAAGTTTTTTGATTACTGATTCAATTTCATTACTAGTAATGAATCTGTTTACATTTTCTATTTCTTCCTAATTCTGTTTTGGAAAAATGTATGTTTTTAGGGATTTACTAATTATTCTAGGTTGTCCAATTTGTTGGCATATAATTATTTGTAGTATTTCCATAATCCTTTGTGCTTCTGGTGTGGGTTATACTTCTATTTCATTTTTTATTTTATTTTAGTCCTCTTTTTTTTTTTCTTACTGAGCCTGGCTAAATCAATTTTGTCTTTTCAGAGAATCAGCTCTTGGTTTCATTGTTCTTTTTGCTGTTTTTAAATTTCTACTTCATTATTTTCAATATCATCTTTATTTTCTTCCTTCTACTAACTTTGGGGCTCTGGTTGTTCTTTTTCTATTTACTCGTGCAGTTAGTTTATTTGAAAATTTTCTTGTTTCTTGAGATGGACCAGGCCTGTATAACTATAAACTTTCCTTTAGTACTGCTTTTGCTGCATTCCAAAGATTTCAAACATGTGTTTCCCTTTTCATTTGCCTCAGGTATTTGATTTCCTCTTTGGTTTTTTTTTTTTTTTTTTTTTTTTTTTTTTGAGACTCATTGGTTGTTTAGTACCGTGTTTAGCTTTCACATGTTTGTGTTTATTTCTATTTTTTTTTCCTTGTAGTTGATTTCTAGCTATATAGTGTTGTGGTTAGAAAAGATGCTTGAATTTTTTCAATCTTCTTTAATATTGAGATTTGTTTTGTGGCCTAACAAGTGATCCATGCTGGAAAAGTTTTATGTGCATTTTAAAAGAATGATGGGTCTTGTTGTTTATCTATTCAGTCACCCTTTGTCTTTTAATGGAAATTTTAGGCCACTTACATTTAAATTTTTTTAAAGATTTTATTTTTAAGTAATCTCTATACCCAATGTGGAGCTCAAACTTAAACCCCCAAGATCAAAGTTTGAGCTAGCCAGATGCCCCACATTCAAAGTAATTATTGATAGGTATGTACATATTGCTATTTTGTTTTCTGGCTGTTTTGTAGTTCTTCTGTTCCTTTCTTCCCTCTTTTGATTTGATGAGTTTCTTTAGTGGTATGCTTTGATTCCTTATTATCTTCTGCGTATCTACTCTAAATTTTGGCTTGGTGGTTACCATGAGGCTTATATATAAAAACTTATATTTATAATGGTCTGTGTTAAGTCGATAACAAGTTTAAGTGCATTCTAAAGCTCTACATTTTTACTCTCTCCCTCATGTTTTATGTTTTTGATTATACATTTTATGTTTATCTTGTGTAGTCTTTAATTACTGTTAATTATAGTTATGTTTATTGCTTTTGTCTTTTAAATTACATACTATATAAGTGATTAAAAATTTTTTTAATATTTTGAGAGCGAGAGAGACAGAGAGACAGAGCACAAGCGGGAGAGGGGCAGAGAGAGAGAGGGAGACACAGAAGGTGAAGCAGGCTCCAGGCTCTGAGCTGTCAGCACAGAGCCCGACGTGGGGGGCTCGTACTCACAGACTGTGAGATCATGACCTGAACCGAAGTCAGACGCTCAACCAACTGAGCCGGCCAGGTGCCCCTGCCACGAAATGTTTCTAATTATTGTCCTATGGGACCAGGAAATGCAAGCCCCATTGCCACCAGAATCACTGGGTCAATGGGTATCTCCTAGGTGGCAGATGAAAAAAACAGGGACCAGACTCTTTGCTAATTGTTTTTATTGAGTGTGGTGAACTAGGGAAGGGTAAAAATCAACATATTCCTTTTCATCTTCTTTCAGAATTCACTAACTTCCCCACAAACTTTATTAGGAATAAAAACATATTAGGAATAAAAACATTTTGTTAGTGATATCTTCCAACAGGTGGCAGTGTGGTGTCATAATAGGACATACTAGTAAAGATTTGTAATGCTTCTTGTCAGCTGGAAAAATAATTGGTTTAAGTTTTACTTCAGAAAAACAATTAAGCTTTAAGTTTTTATTTTAATTCCACCTAGTAAATATACAGTGTTATAGTAATTCAGTTCCATACATCACCCTGTGTTCATCATGACAAGTGCATTCCTTAATCCCCGTCACCTATTTAACCCATTCTCCCCCTCCCGTGTGGTAATCATCAGATTGTTCTCTATAATTAATCGTCTGTTTCTTGCTTGCTTTCTCTTATTATTTTTTTTCTTTGCTTGATTTTTTGTTTGTTTCTAAAATTCCACATTTTTAAAGTGAAATCGTATGGGTGTTTGTCTTTCTCTGATTGACTTATTTCATTTAGCATTATACTCTCTAGCTCCATCCATGTCATTGCAAATGCTAAGATATCATTCTTTTTTATAACTGAATAGTATTCCATTGTGTATGTGTGTGTGTTCCATCTCTTCTTTATCCATTCATCAGTCAGTGGACACTTGGGCTGCTTCCATATCTTGGCTATTGTAAATAATGCTGTGGTAAATACCCAATAGTGTGATTGCTGGATCATAAGGTAGTTCTACTGTTAGCTTTTTGAGGAACCTCTATCCTGTTTTCCAGAGTGGCTGTACTAGTTTGCATTCCCACCAACAGTGTTAAGAGGGTTTTCCTTTCTCCACATCCTTGCAAATACCTGTTGTTTTCTTGTGTAGTTTTTAGCCATTCTGACAGATTTGAAGTGGTATCTCATTGTAGTTTTGATTTGTATTTCCCTGATTGATGACTGATGTTGAGCATCTTTTCAGTGTCTGTTGACCATCTGGATGTCTTCTTTGGAGAAATGTCTGTTAATGTCTTCTGCGCATTTTAAATTGGAATATTTGTTTTTTGGGTTTTGAATTTTAGAAGTTCTTTATAATATTTTGGATACTAGCCCTTTTTCAGATGTATCATTTGCAAATATCTTCTCCCATTCAGTAGGTTAACTTTTTACTTTTTAGTTCTGTTGATGGTTTCCTTCATTGTGCAGAAACGTTTTATTTTGATGTAGTCTCAATAGTTTTTGCTTTTGTTTCCCTTGCCTCAGGAGACCTATCTTGAAAGAAGTTGCTATGGGTGATGTCAAAGAAATTACTACCTGTGTTCCCTGCTAGGATTTTTATGGTTTCAGGTCTTACATTTCGATCCTTAATCCATTTTGAATGTATTTTTGTGTATGGTGTAGGAAAATGTTCCAGTTTCATTCTCTTGCATGCTGCATTTCAACCATTTGTTGAAAAGACTTTTTTCCCATTGGATATTCTTTCCTGCTTGTTGAAGATTAATTGACCATATAGTTGAGGGTTTATTTCTGGATTTTCCGTTCTGTTATTGATCTATGTGTCTTTTTTTTGTGCCAGTACCATACTGTTTTGATTACTACAATTTTGAAATATAACTTGAAATCTGAAATTGTGATGCCTCCAGCTTTGCTTTTCTTTTGCAAGATCGCTTTGCTTTGGCTATTTGGGATCTTTTGTGGTTCCATACAAATTTTTGGATTGTTTGTTCTAGTTCTGTGAAAAATGACATTGGTTGTTTTGATAAAGATTGTGTTAAGTGTGTAGATTGCTTTGGGTCGTATAGACATTTGTTTTTCCAGTCTATGAGCATGGAATATCTTTTCATTTCTTTGTGTTGTCTTGAATTTCTTTCGTCAGCTTTTTATAGTTGGGTGGAGTACAGGTTTTCCACCTCTTTGGGTTTATTCCTAGGTATCTTAACTATTTTGGGTGCAGTTGTAAATGAGATTGTTTTCGTAATTTCTCTTCCTGCTGCTTCATTATCGGTATATAGAAATGCAACAGATTTCTGTACATCGATTTTTGTATCCAGCAACTTTACTGAATTCGTTTAACAGTTCTAGCACTCTTTTGGCAGAGTCTTTAGGGTTTTCTACATAAAGTGGAAATGTCTACATATAGGAAAAATGTCATCTGCAAAGAGTTTTACTTCTTCCTTACTGATTCAAATTCCTTTTATTTCTTTGTTTTCCAAACAAAGTAGCTGGGACTTCCAGTACTGTGTTGAATAAAAGTGGTGAGAGTGGACATCTTTGTCTTGTTCCTGACTTTTGGGGAAAAGCTCTCAGTTTTTCCCCATTAAGGATGATGTTAGCAAAAACAACAACAACAACAAAAGAAACAAACAAAAAAAAACTAGACAAAAACAAACAAAAAAACAAACAAAGATGGTGTCTGTGGGTTTTTCATATATGGCTTTTATTATGTTGAGGTATGTTCACTTTAAACCCCACTCTTTTGAGTTTTTATCATGGAAAGATGTTGTACTTTGTCAAATGCTTTTCCCATGTCTGTTGAAATGATCATATAGTTCTTATCCTTTCCTTTTACTGATGTGATGTATCACAGTTATTGATTTGTATATATTGAATGATTCTTGAAACCTAGGAATAAATCCCACTTGATCATGGTGAGTGATATTTTTTAATATATTGTTGAATATGGTTTACTAGTATTGAGAATTTTTCCATCTGGGTTCATCAGGGATATTGACTGTAGCTTTCTTTTTTACTGGGGTCTCTATCTGGTTTTGGTATCAGGGTAATGATGGCCTCCTAAGATGAATTAAGAAGGATTGGTGTTAATTCTTTTCCAAATGTTTGGTAGAATTCACTAGTGAAACCAGTTGATTCTGACTTCTTGTTAGCAGTCTTGATTAGTGATTCAATCTCCTTATTCATTTTTGGTCTATTCAAACTTTCTCTTCATGATTCAGGCATGGTAAGTTGTATGTTTCTAGGAAATTGTCCATTTTATCTGGGTTATCCAGTTTTTGGCATTTATAGTAGTTTCTTTTGATCATTTGTATTCATGTGGTGTCAGATTTAATAGCTTTTGTTTAATTTCTGACTTTATTTATTTGAATCTTTGTTTTCTTAAGTCTGCTAAAGGATTGTGGATTTTGTGAAAAAATTTAGTTTTGTTGATCTTTCTTTGTTTTTCTGGTCTCAATTTTATTTATTTCTGATCTCATCTTTATTTCTTTCCTTCTGCCAATTCTAGGCTTGGTTTGACCTCTTTCTAGTTCCTTTAGCTGTAAGGTTAGGTGACTTATTTTTGAAATGTTTATTTTTTTGTTAAGGTAGGCCTTTTTTTCTGTAAACTGCATCATATTTCATGAATTTGGAATTTTGTGATTCCTTTTTCATTTGTTTCAAGATACTTTTTGATTTCTGTTTTGACTTCTTCTGTGGCTCATTGGTTGTTTAGGAATATGTTGTTTAATTCCCATACATTTGTGAATTTTCCAGTTTTTCTCTTGTAATTGATTTCTAGTTTTATGCCATTTTGGTTAGAAAAGATATTTGCTGTGATTTAAATCTTGTTAAATTTTATAAGACTTGTTTTTTGACCAATTATATGATCTATCTTGGAATATATTTTGTGCGTACTTAAAAACAATGTATATTCTGATGCCTTTGAATGAAATGTTCTGTAAATGCCTGTTAAGTCCATTTTGTCTAATGTATAGTTCAAGTCCAAGATTTCCTTATTGGTTTTCCAAGTAAGCTCTCCATTGTTGAAAATGGAGTATTGCAGTCTTCTGCTATTACTATATTTTCTCCCTTCATGTCTGTTAGTATTTGCTAAGTATATGTAGATGCTCCATTATTGGCTATATTATATTTAGGATTGATATGTCCTCTGAATTGATCCCTTTATTATTATATTATAACCTTTTGTTTCTGGTTTCAACTTTTCAGTTAAAGTCTATCTTCTCTGAATTAAATATAGCTACTCTTCCTCTCTCTCTTTTTTAAATGTTTGTTTATTTATCTTAAATGTTTATTTTTGAGAGAAAGAGAGAGGCAGAAAAAGAGGGGGACAAAGGATCTGAAGCAGGCTCTATGCTGACAGCAAGCTTATGCAGGGCTGAACTCACAGGCAGTGAGATCATGATCCGAGCCAAAGTTGGATGCTCAACTGAGCCACCCAGGTGCCCCTAAATGTTTGTTTATTTTTGAGAGAGGAAGAGAGAGAGAGAGAGAGAGAGAGAGAGAGAGGGAGAGAGAGGGAGAATCTCAAGCAGATTCTGCGCATCAGCACAGAGCCCGATGTGGAGCTTGATCTCCCGAACTGTGAGATCATGACCTGAACTGAAATCAATCTTTAATGTTTTTGAAGCCACAATTTATAACTAATTTACAAATTATTATAGCTGTAGTTGTTTCATATTTTTGTCCTTTAACCTTTATTTTGAAGTTAAGTGGTTATTAAACCCACATATTACAATTTCAGAATATTCTAACTTGTACTTAACCTTACTAGTGTATGTTTTCATGTTACCAATTAGCATCCTTTTATTTTAGTTCATAGAACTCCTTTCAACATTTTTTGTAAGGCAGGAGTGGTGGTGAAGAACACTCTCAGCTTTTGTTTGAGAATGTCTTTATGTACTTCATTTCTGAAGGACGACTTTGCTGGATAGCATATTCTTGATTGTAAGTTTTTTTTTTTTTCTTTTAGCACTTTGAATATATCCTATTCTTTCTTGGCCTGTAAAATTTCTTTGAAAAAAAAATTTTTTTTATTTGTTTATTTACTTTTGAGAGAGAGAGAAGGGGAAGTGCAGAGAGAGAGGGAGACACAGAAGCCAAAGCAGCCTCCAGGCTCCAAACTGTCAGCACAGAGCCCGACGTGGGGCCCGAACTTGAGAACTGCGAGATCATGACCTGAGCTGAAGTCGGACTCAACCGACTGAGCCACCCAGGCACCCCTACATATCAAGATTTTAATGAAGCTAGATTAATAAAGACAATGTTCTTGGTTCAATAGATAAATAGAGCAAAATAAGGCATATAGAAACAAGCACACATATATATAGACCCTTGATTTACGGGAGAGGTGGCACGTAGAACAGTGGAAACATGGTATTTCAGTAAATGGTGCTGGAACTTGGTGCATATTTATATGGAACAAAGATCTATGTCACACCACACGCCAAATAAATTCCCAGTAGATGGTCGATCTACTTGTGAAAGGTGAAACAATAAATATTTTACGAGACAGTATAGGAAAATATCTTTGACCTTATGATATAAAAACTTTTTTCTTAGATAGGACACAGAAAGCATTTTAACCCTAAAAGGAAAAACAGTAAATTGGATTTTATTCAAATGAAGAATTTCTGTTTCTCCAAATTAAGAGAGTGAAAGACAAGCTATTTCTACAGAGTAGAAGATATTTGTACCACTCTGACAACGAACTCAAAAGGATCTAAGTAAGACTACAGATTCATGAGAAAAAAGACAGCCTAATAGAAAAATAAGTGACAGACTTGAGCAGATACTCACGAAAAGACTGTCCAAATGTTCAGTAAAAATCAGAAAAGTTGCTTGAGACCACAAGTCATTAGAGAAATGCAGATTAAAACCATGATGGCATACAACTGCCACAGACCTACCAGAACGGTAAAATTAAGAAGACTGATAATAGTTTGTTGGATTATGGAGCATGAAATTCTCATGTTCTGTTAGTAGAATATGTATCGGTATAACAACTTTGGTGAGCTGGCAATGCAAAAGCTGAGTATGTGTATACTCTGTGACCCTGCAGTCAACTCCCCACAGAAATGCCTCGTCTGTGTGTGATCATGTGCTATGTATATGAATGTTTATGGCAGAATAATTCGGCCTGGCTCCATATTGGCTGGGAGGATGTGCATCAGTATTATAGTAGGTAATAAGTCATTATATATTCTCCTTGGAATATTATATTATAATAAAAATGAACAGACACAGTTTACATAATAAAGTGTATGTGTCTGGACAACATAATGTTGAGCAAAAAAAACCCCCACATGCCAAAGAATGCATACTGTATGATCTCAGTGTTGACAAGTCATGGTAGCTACCCTGGGAGAGGAGGAAGGGTGAGTGATTGGGCAGAAACAAGAAGCGTCTGTGGGGGAGTGACAGTGCTCTATTTCTAGTCCTTAATGGTGTGGTTACATGTATGCTTGCTTTGTTCCAACTTATCAAGCTGAACATTCATATTTTGTGTGCTTCTCTTTGAGTGTTAAACTTCAATAGAAAAATAAGGAAAGAATCACTCAGCTTTATAATAAATACCCAGCAAATATTCAGTATGAGAATTTCCTTCTGACCTCTCAATCTAATTTGTGAATACTTGCCTATGTCCCTTGATTAATGATTACTTTTGGGCTTGATATTATACTTATAAACTCTTTAAAGATTAGATAGGGATAGTTTTAGCCAGCACACATACACAAAGTGACTTTGCCCTTGAAAATTCAGATGCTCCAACTTTTTGTGTGACCCACAAACAGCATAATTTTATTTATTTATTTTTAAAAATAATTTATTGTCAAATTGGTTTCCATATAACACCCAGTGCTCATCCCAACAAGTATATAATTTTTTATGAAGATGACAGAAGTGTAATGAAACACTCATGCCACATTTGTTGTTTCTTTTAATTTTCACTGAAGAAAAAGTCTTAATTGTAAATAGTGAAAAAAGTGAAAAGTACTTTTTTTAGTACTTTTTCCTATTTTAAATCTTAACCCAGGAGGTTTGTGGTTTTATAAAAGTTACATATATTCTCTGTTAAAGTTTAAAAATTTTAATATATAGGGGCGCCCAAGTGGCTCATTTGGTTAAGCAGCCGACTTTGGCTCAGGTCACGATCTCACTGCTTCTGAGTTTGAGCCCCGTGTTGGGCTCTGTGCTGACAGCTCAGAGCCTAGAGCCTGCTTCAGATTCTGTCTGTCTCTCTGCCCCTCCCCTGCTTCATGCTCTGTCTGTTTCTCTCTCTCTCAAATATAAAATAAAAAAACATAAAAAATTTTTTTAAAAAGTATTATGCTTTTCTGACTGCAAATGGAATGCTTTGAAATTTATATTTTCTAATTGTGAGTATTTGCAAGAATGTTGTTATGGTTATCATTTACATCACACTTGATTAAACCAGTATTCCTTCTATAATTAAAAGGTGATTGAAGTAATTCTTTAGTAGGTCCTTCCTCCACACACACACTACAGAATTCTCTGTATTTTCCCCACTAAATTTAAGCGACATTCTTATTCTATGCATAAGCCTCTGAATAATTAAGAAGGTTAGAGGGTAAATAAAAGGCCCAAACTAAAATTTAAATAGATTCAAGGCATAAATCAGAAAGGAAATTCACTAAAGATTCTAATATTAGTGCATACCTCTTTAGTCTTGGGATCAAAGTATTCAAGGCATTCAAGAGAATTTCTGGTGATGTAAAAGTTAAATTTTTTCTCCACTTTTATTTGTTAGTTACTAAAAGAGCTTTTATACTTTGTTCTTTAAAAATAATTTAGGGGCGCCTGGGTGGCTCGGTTGGTTGAGCATCCGACTTTGGCTCAGGTCATGATCTCACTGCTCCTGAGTTCGAGCCCTGTGTTGGGCTCTGTGCTGGCAGCTCAGAGCCTGGAGCCTGCTTCAGATTCTGTGTCTCCCTCTTTCTCTGCAACACCCCCCCACCACCACTCACGCTCTCTCTCTCTCTCTTTCTCTCTCTCTCAAAAAAAAAAACATTTAAAAAACTAATACGAATAAAGACGTGGTTATTTTTATGAAAAGGATTCTTCAAAATAATATAATTGCTTGAAGTCTATGTAAAGTCTTGGTTTTGTTTGTAGCTTTCTTTTGTAGGCATGAAAACCGGTAAAATAGGCAGGATGTATGTCAGCATAAACTCATTACTGCTCTTGATAAAATGACATGTTAGCCCATATTATAATTTCTGTGAGGCAAGGGACCTTATTAAGCCTTTGATGGCCTGAGAAGTACTTAACTTCTTTACCAGGCATCTGGCAGGGATGTGTTCTGGTTGCAGAGACCAGCTCAGCTATGGCTTCATTTTCTTACCTGACTGCATTGTAATCTGTAAAGAATATTTTCATCCCATTTTTTAAGAACTGAACTGTGGCAATAAAATACAGCAAGTCAGTGTGAACTTGAGTATTAAGTTATGAATTTAAGGTGTTTTCCCATCTTATGTATACAGGGATCTTCTACATTTTTAGAAAGCTGATCGGTGCTTCTCTGCCAGCTTTTTTTTCTGTGATATTACCAGAGATTTTTGAAATTTGAAAATTGTATTTGAAATTTGAGGCCAGAACTAGTTAGAATGTGGGCCTAAAGAGTTTTTCTATGAGACAAATCTGGTTATTTCCAGAGGCTTGCTTTTTTCATTCACTTCCCATAATAAATATGAGAAATTTCATGCATACCCCAAATTGGAGAGCATGGGATAACAGATACCCATATATTTATGACCCAAATTCAACAATTACCAAAAACTTTAACTTGCAGTGATGTTGGAATATTATTACTGACTTTTTATCATTAATTTTTGTGATCCATAATTTATTCTCCAATTCAAAGAATAAATTTGCCACCAGATGATACATATTTAGAGCCTAATTTGGATAAGATCCAACAAAATCACAGAGCACTGTGGATTTGCTGGGGCAACCCTGATTTTGGTTTCATGAGGGACACAAAAGAGGTTAAGTCCTCCCTCGCCCTTTATATGCTTACAAAGTGATGTCAAATACATATATATATATTTAAATATACTTCTCTATTTAACATAGATCCACCAGATGAGGAATCGAAAGGACAGACTGAAAATGTCCCTAAGATAGTCTCAGGCCCTGGAAGTTGTATATTTGAAAAGTTAGGCTGACTCTAATCTTTTCTCCAAGAATTCCCTACCTCCTGCCTAATTTTTCTTTCAGCATATTTCTCAAATGCCTTTGGCTGTAACTTCTAAGGTAGCTCTCATTCTGAAATTATAGTGCCTATGAAATTAATAACATTCTCAATCCGTGTGGTGTTACTTATAAGATATATCAAATAACCTTCTATGTAGGACATATTGAATCAATTAAAACTTTTTTTTTAACGTTTATTTATTTTTGAGACATAGAGACAGAGCGCGAGCAGGAAAAGGGCAGAGAGAGAGGGAGACAGAATCTGAAGCAGGCTTCAGGCTCTGAGCTGTCCGCACATAGCCCGACGCGGGACTCGAACTCACAGACCACAAGATCATGACCTGAGCCAAAGTTGGACGCTTAACCGACTGAGCCACCCAGGTGCCCCAATTAAAACATTTTTTAATAGAACTATTTAACATTTCCTCTTTGTAGCTCTGCAACAGTGGTGCTGTCTGTGGTAGAGAGAGTTGAGTGGAAATCTAGGCAGTCTTTCAAGGTTGGAAACTGTAGTAAAAGCAAATATAAAACACACCCATGCTGATTAGTGCTTAGAAAAAAGTCTTCACTTTCTTTTTTTTTTTTTTATACAAATAACAGGTTGACTCTGCAAATCCCATGGCTCACTTTAAACAAATATAATTAACTCTGTAATTAATAAAGTGAGTGAGAACTTTTAATTACATCATAATAACTACCTTGGTTATAGCTAAAAGCATGAATTTCACTTCTTGGAGACATGAATTAAGCACTCCTCATTGTTGTGCTTCCTGTAAAATTCACCAAGTGGTGGGTAAATGTGACTTTTTCTGCATTTGATCCTAGTTTATCAGAATGCAGGATTCACCTTTCAGGGTGTGTTGTTTTATGAGCGTCTGGATTAATGTCTTTACCTCCCACTCCTATAATTGGATGAAGGCAGTCAGGATATAATTGTAGCTTCCCTAACCTACCCTGTTCTGAATTTTCCCAAGCTCTAGATATCTCCGCAGTGCTAAAATAAAGCCCTGGGGAATTTGGAACTTTCTGGTTGACAGTTGCAAAGCTGTTTATGCTAATATTGAAAAAAATAGCGGTTGTGGGGGCCTGTAGCTTTCAAATATGCAGATACTTTTTCATAATGGATATATCAGCCCTTTTGCAGGTGGGTCCTGTTTGTGGTAGAAGTGTGTGCTTGCCGGGTCCTCCTAGCAGTATCTAATTGTGAAGCTTATTTCATCAGTAACAACTGGTAATGGGCCTTTAAAGCACACTCAGTCTTTGATTAGTGTCCTTGGAAACTAAGTACCCAAGATCATGTGCAAGTATGACAGACTCTTGATGATTCACAGCTCCTAGCCACTAACAGAATTTATACAAAATAATTAGCATGATAGAATTATTCTACTATTTGGCTATCACTTTTGGTTCATGACTACCTATTGCATCAACTTTTTTTTTTAATGTTTTTTTTTTAATTTTATATTTGAGAGGGAGAGAGAGAGCATGCGCGGGAGAGGGGCAGAGAGAAGGAGATGGAATCTGAAGCAGGCTCCAGGTTGTCAGCACAGAATCCAACGTGGACTCAAACTCATGAGCAGGGAGATCATGACCTGAGCTGAAGTCAGACACTTGACCAACCGACTGAGTCACCCAGGCCCCCCTACATCAACTCTTTTAACTTTCACTCTGGTTATAAAGCAGGTTTTAACGCATTGCCTTTTGTCTTGTGATTCTCAAAGTGTCTATATAAATATAAATAAAAAAAAAGAAAATATAAGTAGTGGGTGGCAAGTATTCAGTATCTTTAAAGTGTATACAAGCAAGGAAACCACAGCATTAAGAGGGTTGTCATTTATACCAGTCATCTGGGTTTATGCCTCTGCATCTGTGAACTGTGGCTCAGTTTTGTGATTTTTTTTTTTTTTTGATTTTTAAAAAATGTTTTTATTTTTGAAAGAGAGAGAGGGAGACAGGATCTGAAGCAGGCTCCAGGCTCTGTGCTGACAGTAGAGAGCCCAGTGTGGGGCTTGAACTCACGAACCACGAGAGCATGACCTGAGCTGAAGTTGGACACTTGACTGACTCAGCTACCCAGGTGCCCCCATGTTTGAGATTTTTAAAAACAATCTTGCTAAGAAAGCAAGTGGGTTGTACTGAGTCACCGAAATTAATCTAACCAGGGATTTATCTGCAGGCTAAACATTTGTTTATCATATTGTATGTGGTTCTATAACTTATGGTTTGACCTTGCGAAAGTCCGTTTTCCTAAAGATTATGCTTTGGTGTTCCTGGATTTCCATTCTGCATTAATCTAATTAATAAGTGATCATAGGGAAAATTTTTCTAGAGTTCCACTTGAACAGGCACTTTCTGGTTTTGATAAAGGTTTGAGAAAACAGAAGAGTTATCACTGGTTCTACTATAATCTGGAAACTCAAGACTCTAAATGAAAGAGCTGTTATCTACGTTTCCATTAGTCATCTGTACCAACTGGTGATTTTAGAAGCTCACGTGAATCTTCGTGCCTGTTGCTGTGTCTGCTTTAAATTATGTTTCCACTTCACAGTCCTTACCTAGGGTAGCGTGTTGATGTGGTAGTGTTCACAGATGATTACTATTTAAGTAGAAATATGCTGCTTTAAGAAAAGGAAGCTGAGGTGGAGTAGTGAGTGTGATGGCAGCTGACCCTCATTTTGTGGAATTCCAGAATTTTCAGAAAAGCCCCAGCAGCCTTACCATTCACTTCAGTTAGAAAAAGCTAAGGTGGCCATTGTCGTTTATGAAGTTTGGAAAGTGTGGAATTTTAATCATATAAGTTTTCTTAGAATGTAATATGCTTGATGAAAATTATGAATATTTTGAGCATCCAGAAGACTTTAGAGAATAACATAACAAATACCCATTCACTTATCATCCATTTCAGTCAAATCCTGATATTTTCCCATACTGGCTAGACTTCTCTTTTTAAGAAATAAAACAAAACAGATATAGTTGAAGCATTCTGTATAATCCTCCCTGAATGTATTTTTCTCTCCTCCCTTCCTCTTCAGAGGAAACTAACCACTGTCCTGATAGATATTATTATGTAGAAATGTGGTCACACATAAGGTAACTTCATTTCCTGTGTTTTTAATATATATTCATAGGATCATATTGTAATATATCTCCTTCTGTAACTTGATTTTCATTAGGTGACCATTGTGGTTTTAACTTACAGGTATGTTGATAATTGTGGGCTGGTCATTCATTTCGCTGTTATATAGTATTCCGTTGTGTATCTGTTATACTTCATACATTTCCTGCTGGTAGATATTCAGGTTTCCGGTTGTTTTGCTTTTACAAGCAATGTGGCAGTGACTGCAGGGCCTCCATGTGTACTTGTAAAGAGTTGCTCTAGGCCCTTGGAGTCTAGGATATATACGCAGATGTGGAATTGCTGGATCACAGGGCATGTGCATCTTCATTTTTACCGGATTTTGCCAGATCGTTCTATAAAGTACTTGTGTTAATTCATATTCCCACCATTGGTGTGTAAAAGATTTTGTTCCATATTCTGATTATTCTTGGTTTTATCACACTTAAATTCCAGGCAGAGGGAAAAACAAATGAGAAGACCATATGTAGCATCACAAACTTCAAGAAAACCAGAGCAGCAGGAATAGAGTAAGGGGGTAAAAGGAGATGAGGTGAGAGAATTAATAGGGAGACTCGTAGGCTATTGTAAAGATGTTTATTTTTTACCTTGAGTGTGATTACTATCTGAAATGTGAAGTTTTTAAACAGAGGAGTGATGTGATCTTACTTAGGTTTTAAAATGATCGCTCTAGGGGCATCTGGGTGGCTCCGTTGGTTAAGGGTCCAACTTTGGCTCAGGTCATGATCTCAGGGTTCTTGAGTTCAATCCCCCCGATGGGCTTTGTGCTTACACCTCAGAGCCCGGAGCCTACTTTGGATTTTGTGTCTTCTCTCTCTCTCTCTCTGCCCTTCCCCTGTTCGCACTCTGTCTCTCTCTCTCTCTCTTTCAAGAATAAACATTAAAAAATCAATAAATAAAAGGATCACTCTAGTTTTTGTGTTAAGAGGACAATGTAAGTGTGACTAAAGAAGGAAGCAAGGAGACTAATTAGGAGTCTTTTGTTATAATCCAGGCAAGAGATGATGGTGACTTAGTCTAGGGTGGAGATAAAGGTGGTGAGAAGTGTTCTCGGTCTGATATATTTTGAAAGTAGGGTGAACAGGGCCTGCTGATGTATTAGATGTGGATGTGAGAGGGTGAGTACAGAGTTTTTGGCCTGGACGACTGGAAGGCTGAGCTGCCATTCCCTGACAGGATGTGTGGGAGAAGCAGGTGTGAGGGAGGAGAGGGAAATCAGAATTTGTTATTGGACAAGCAAATTCTAGATGCTTCTTTTAAATTCAGGTTAAGGTGTCGACTAGGCAGGTAGATTCATGAGTCTGGAAGGCAAAGAAGTCCGAGCGAGAACTATGGATGTCAGCATAGAGGAGTGTTTACAGCCATGAGACTGGATGAAGGAATGAGTGCAGAGGCAGAAGAGAAGTTCAAGGAGATCCCTGGGTCACCCCAGTGTTTATAGGTCGGGAAGGTGAGGTTTGCCAATAATAGAAACTGAAGAGAAGTGCTCAGTAAGGTGGAGGAGAACAGAGAGTGAGTGATGTCCTGGAAACCTAGCGTAGAAACTGTTTCCTAGGAGGACTGGTGGACGATATTGACTATGCTCAGATCAAGTAAGAGGAGTGCTGAGACCTTCGCTTTTAACAACATGAAAGTCATTAATGACTTTCATAGGAGCTGTCTCTTTGGAGTAGCAAGGAATAAAGGCTAGGATAGAGTGCCCTCAAGAGGGAATGGGAAGACAGGAGGGGAGCTAGCAAAAATAGATATCTCTTTTGAGGAATTTCTTCCCAAAGGGGAATAGAAAATGAGACCATTGCTAGAAGAAGGTACGGAATTGAGTGTTTTCAAAGATAGGAGCTATTATAGTGTGTTTGATGCTGATATAAATAGTATAATAAAGAGGGGGAAATGGATGATGCATGAAAGAGAGGGGAGAATTGCTGGAATGAGGTCAAGGAGATGGGATCTAACATACAGTGGAGGGATTGGTTTTAGTAGGAACACAGACCATTCAGAATGGCAAGGGGAGGGCAGGAATACTCTGGGACAAATGTAGGTACTGATAGATTCTGATTGCTTTTATTTCCTCAATGAATTGGGAAGCAAGATCATCTGCTGAGCCTGTAGAGGGGGAAGGAGATCTAGAAGTAAAAAGAGAAGTAAAGGTATAACCTAATGAGTCAGGAGACTAGAGAACTGGTAATTACAAGGCCACACAACCTGTGCTGATAAGGTAGCGAATAGGATTTATCTAGGATTGGCATTTGCCTGATGATGATGATAGAGGAAGAGGGGCAAGATAGTTGAGGGTCTGTTGAAGGAGAGGGATTATAATAATGGACGACGGACTCTAACTTTGGGTGAAGAGCAGTGCAACTGCGATAGGATCAATGAATCATAGAGCTGGAGTTTAAAAATACTGGAGTAAAGACATTTGAAGAAGTGAGTTGAAAAGATAGAGGCTGGCTGGAGAGTGGGAAGCTAGAAATTGAGACTGTACAGGATGTCAAGTTATTAGTGACAAGTTCTAAAGTATGACTGAGAATGAGTAGCTATGGTCAAGTGAAAGACTAGACCCTGAGAGGAAAGGAGGATATTAAGGTTCATCTAAGTGGATCATCACGCATTTTGTTTCTAGGAAGTTATCCACTTCTGTTAGGTTATCTGATTTGTTGGCATATGTCTGTGCATAGTAGTCACTTACGATTCTTTATTATTTCTGTGGCATCAGTTGTAATGTCTCTTTCATTTCCGATTTTACATGAGTCCTTTCATTTTTATTCTTGGTGAGCCTAGTTAATAAAGATTTGTCAATTTTGTTGATCTTTTTTTTTTTAAGTTTATTTACTTATTTTGAGAAAGAAAGAGGTAGAGAATACCAAGCAGGCTCCACGCTATCAGTGCAGAGCCAAATGTGGCTCGTGACATCGTGACCTGAGCCGAAATCAAGAGCCAAAGTGAATCAGTTAACCAACTGAGTCACACCCAGCTACCCCTGTTGGTTTTTTTCAAAGAAGCAGCTCTTAGTTCATTGGTCTTTCCAATTGTCTTTTTGGTCTCTATTTCATTTATTGCTGCTCTGATCTTTGTCATTTCCTTCTTCCTACTAACTTTGGCTTTATTTGTTATTCTTCTTTTTCTAGTTCCTTGAGGTGTAATGTTTGCTTGTTTCTTTGAGATTTTTCTTTTTTCTTGAGGTAACCATTTATTACTATGAACTTTCCCTCATAGAACTGCTTTTGCTGCATCCCATAAATTTTAGTATGTTGTTTTTCTGTTTTCATTTGTATCAAGGTATTTTTTGACTTCTTAGATCATCATGCGTTTTGGTAAGAACAATGTTGGAGAGAGCCAAGCCAGGAGCTAAAGGATTTAAGGAATGATGTTGGGGCTGTCATGTTAATGACTACAGCGAGAATTAGGAATGGTGTGGTCTGATAATGTGAGATCAAAAGCTAGAATTTTAGGGAGGCAGGTGAGATGGTAGTTTTGGAGTAACAACAAGAAATAACACCTACCCTGTCTCCAGGCCTGACATGAAGAGGAGTGTGCAGCCAAGACTGAAGAGGGCTGCAGGGAGAGCCAGGTTTCAGTTGGCAGTGACTTTTAATCCTGGTTGTGCATTAAAATCACCAGGGACGGCTTGTAAACATACCATTTCCTTGGTTCCAGCCCCCAGAGATTCTGACTCAAGGCTGCCTGGGGTGGAGCTCAGGCTTAAGTAAATTTTTTTAACTCCCAGGTGATTGTGTGTACAGCCAGGGTTGTGTCCCAAGCAGGAATGTTCTGAGAAAAGGATGAGTAATTGAGGATGACGGATGTGTTTCTGAGGGCATAGGTAAAAGGTTTGGGAGTTCAAGGGGGGTGGGGCATCTTTAAAAGTTTATTGGCCCTTTGAATTTCTTGTGAATTACATTTTCATACCCATGAATCTTTTAATTATATTGGTACATGTTTTTTTTATTTTGGTTTGAGCTTTAAAAAAAAAAAGTATTTTGAGAGAGTGAGAGACAGTGAGCAGGGGAGGGGCATAGAGAGAGAGGGAGAGAGAGAATCCCAAGCAGGCTCTGTGCTATCAATGCAGAGCCCGACCCGACTCGATCTCACAAGCTGGGAGATCTGATCTGAAATCAAGAATTGGACGTTGAAACGACTGAGCCACCCAGGCGCCCCTGGTTTGAGCTTTTATTGAAGTATTACATGAATACTGAAAAGTATGCACCTGGACATATTGTGTAATGAGCACCGAAATCAAGAAACTGAGCATTACTAGCATCTAGAAGCCATTCCTGTGCCCCCGTTATATCCACTATCTCTTCACTGGAGAAGAGATAAAAGGGACCTTATGCTGCCTGTCTTGAATAGCATAATAGATTTCATGTCCAAGTATACTGGCCTTAGGTTATGGGCCAAACCAAAAGAGTCCCAGCCATGATTTTCTCTCTTTTTTTTTTTTTCTTAAAGTACATAGAATCCATAGAAGAGGGCTCACAAGCTAACATTTTGTCATCTGGAAACTGGCCTCCTGGCAATGCGTTGTAGTTGGAGATACCATGGTCTTTCTGCTGCTCCTGCATCAGCTCTTTTCGTCTGTGACGGGAAATGAGCTGTTTTGGCAAGTGGAAACACGCTCTGAGTGATAGGGCCTCACCCAGTTGGCCCAGACAGCTTGGGTTTTCCATACCTGCCTGATTGCAGCTCTGAGTCTAGGATTTAGGGCTTGCAAAATAGCCGTAAGCCAGGTTTGAGTCAGGGAAGACCCCTGAGGAATGGTTACCATGGTTTTTAACTGTAAAAATATATTAAATAAATGGAAATTGCCAGAATTTGCTTTTGGCATTTGCAGCTATTCATCGCCAGTATTTTGACCCCTGCTCTGAAAGAAAAAAAAAAAAAAAAAGAAAGAAAGGAAAAGAAAAACTCGATATTTTGATCTGTAGAATGTACAGCACGATGAACTTAATTTTTGATTTTTAACAGAAAGCTGGGAAACAAAAAGCTGGGAGAATATCATAAAGGCTTTTTATTACTGTCAGGAAATACCAGTTTTTCATTTTAGTTATTCCTTTGCATCCTTGAAGAATAAAGTAACACTGTAAGTGCTACTTTCACTGGAAAAAATGTTACACTGGAAAAAATGGTGAAAGCAAAAATACTCCTTGCTTGGGGCACTTGGCTGGCTCAGTCAGTGGACCATGAAACTCTTGATCTCAGGGTTGTGAGTCTGAGCCCCATGTTGGGTGTAGAGATTAATTAAAAAAATAAAATCTTGAAAAGAAATACTGCTTGCTTGCTTTTAAATAGTCACATTGTACCACATTCTCTAAAATTTTTTGAGGTTTAGATGAAGATAATGTCAGAATGTTGTTAGATACATCAATAACTTATTAAGTTTCATGGCGAAATATTTTCGTGTTCTTGTAAGTTTTCTTATCCTGTATTGTCTGTATAATAGTGACATAGCTTAGGTACCCTGTGATGTTGTATGACGGTGAGTGGAGACAGCCTAAGAATTTGGTCAAATGACAAGTCTTCCTAACTTTAGGCTACATTGTCCTAGGTAAGCATTTGGCCTTTTAAAAAAGCGATTTGAATAAAATGTCAGTGGTTGCCAGGGGATGATGAGAGGTAGGGATGAACTGGCAAATCTCAGAAGACTTAAAGTATTCTGTGTGGTACTGTAATGGTGGATACATGTTTTCATACATTTGTCAAAACCTATAGAATATATAACATCAAGAGTGAACCCTAATTCAACTGTGGACTTTGGATAATAATGATGTGTCACTGTGGGTTTATTGATTGAAATAAATGGCCCACTCTAGTGCAGGATGTTGGTAGTAGGGGAGGCTGTCCGTGGAGGGGGTGTACACAGGGGACATATGGGAGTTCTCGGTACTTTCTCTTAATTTCTCTGTGAAACTAAACCTTCTCTAGAAATAAAATTTGAGGGGTGCCTAGGTGGCTAAGTTGGTTATGCGTCTGACTTTGGTTCAGGTTGTGATCTTGCAGTTCATGAGTTTGAGCCCCATGTTGGGCTCTGTGCTGACAGCTCAGAGCCTGGAGCCTGTTTCAGATTCTGTGTCTCCCTCTCTCTCTGAACCTCCCGCACTCGCGATCTGACTGACTCTGTCTCAAAAATAAAAATAAAACATAAAAAAAAATTTAAAAAATGAAAATAAAAATAAAATTTACTATTAAACAAGTAATTTGCAGGATTTTTATGATGGTATATTGCAGTATTTAATACTTTTTTTTTCTTCCAAATTTTTATTTAATTCTAGTTAGTTACTATACAGTGCAATATTGGCTTTAGGAGTAGTATTCAGTGATTCATCAATTACATACAGTACCCAGCGCTCATCATCACAAGTGCCCGCCCATCACTCATCTAGCCCATCCCTCACCTACCTCCATCCAACAACTCTTGGTTTGTTCTCTATCTTTAAGAGTATGTTATGGTTTATTTTCCTCTCTTCCTCCCCCACCCCTTATGTTAATCTGTCTTGTTTCTTAAATTCCACATATTTAGTGAAATCATATATTTGCCTTTTTCTGATTGACTTAATTCACTTAACATAATAATACACTCTAGCTCTGTCCACATGGCGGCAAATGGCAAGATTTCATTCTTTTTGATGGCTAAGTAATATTCCAATGTATGTATATATGTATGTGTGTTTTTGTATGTGTATGTATTCATCAGCCAATGAATATTTGGCCTCTCCATAGCTTGGCTATTGTCGATAGTGCTGCTATAAACATCGTGGTGCATGTATCCCTTTGAACTGTATTTTTATCCTTTGGGTAAATACCTAGTAGTACAATTGCTGGAACATAGGGTAGTTCTAGTTTTAACTTTTCGAGGAACCTTCATACTGTTCTCCAGAGTGGCTGCACCAGTTTGCATTCCTACCAGCATGTAAGAGGGTTCCCCTTTCTCCACATCCTCACTAACACCTGTTTTTTTCTTGTTTTTAATTTTAGCCATTCTTTTTTTTAATTCAATTTATTTGATTTTATTTAAAATGTTTATTTATTTATTTTGAGAGAGAGAGAGAGAGAGCAGTGGAGGGCCAGAGAGAGAGGGAGGGAGAGAATCCCTAGCAGGCTCTCTACTGTCAGCACAGAGCCCGACTCAGGGGTCAATAGCAGGAACCGAAAGGTCATGACCTAAGCTAAAATTAAGAGCTGTATGCTTAATTGACTGAGCCACCCACGTGCCCCAATTTTAGCTATTCTGACAGGAGTGAGGTGGTGTCTTACTGTGGTTTTGGTTTGTATTTCCCTGATGATGAGTGATGTTGAGCATCTTTTCATGTGTCTGTTAGCCATCTGAATGTCTTCTTTGTAAAAATGTCCATTCATGTCTTCTGCTCGTTTCTTTTTTTTTTAAATTTTTTTAACATTTATTTATTCTTAAGAGACATAGAGACAGAGCGTGAGCAGGAGAAGGGCAGAGAGAGAGGGAGATACAGAATCTGAGGCAGGCTCTAAGCTCTGAGCCGTCAGCACAGAGCCCGATGTGGGGCTCGAACTCACAGACCGTGAGATCATGACCTGAGCTGAAGTTGGCCCGCTTAACCAACTGAGCCACCCAGGTGCCCCTCTTCTGCTCGTTTCTTACTGTTTTTTTGTTTTTGTTTTTTTGGGTGTTGAGTTTGATAAGTTCCTTATGGATTTTGGATACTAATGCTTTATCAGTTATGTCAATTGCAAATATCTTCTCCCATTCAATAGGCTGCCTTTTAGTTTTGTTGACTGTTTCCTTTGCTGTGCAGAAGCCACATATTCACCATGTAGAACAGACAATCATTTATAAAAAAAAAACAAAACTGTAGCTCTTAATGTATAAATTATTTACATAAACTTATTTCTGAATTCTCAAAGCCTACCTTACTAATGGTTATGTGAATATTAATTGAGGCCAAAAAGTAGCCATCTAGATTATTACTTTAGAGAGGATTTCCCTTTGCTTTTAGGTTGACTATAATTTTTATACTTTCCAATGTTCCTCTAGAAAATTTGTGTAGGATGGTTAATAATTTTAATCAGTTCTTTCTGGAAAAAAAAAGTCTAGGTACTGTCTCTAGGGATTTAGTTATATTAAATATATGAAATTGCTATAATCAATAAGTATTCACGTATCATGAACAACATTCTTTTGTAATAGAGATTAACTGCATAATATATTTCAATACTTCATTTTAAAATTAGAATTCTGAGGGGCACCTGGGTGGCTCAGTTGGTTAAGTGTCCCAACTCTTGATTTTTGATTCAGGTCATGCTCTCACAGTTCATGACTTTGAGCCCCACTTTGGCCTCTGCACTGACAGTGCAGAGTCTGCTTGGGATTATCTCACTTTCTTTCTCTCTGGCCCTCTCTCTCTCAATCTCTCTCTCTCTCTCTCTCTCTCAAAAATAAATAAACTTAAAAAAATTAGTATTCTGAGATCAGGTGGAATGGTCATTCATTTGATTAATTTTGTATGTTTGTTTTTAGGTTTGTGTTCTAAGGTATTTATTAATCAGCTGATTACCATTTCATAACTCATAAATTATTCTTCCTGAATGACACTTTCTGTTTCCTAGAAACTGGCTCCTTTAACCTTTCTCTTTCCTTCTTGCCCAACACTAAAGAATGGCTAACCTTCTAAAACTTTCTTTCCTTTCTTTAATGAGTTAAGCTGAAAATTTAAGTGATATGGGGTGCCTGGGTGGCTCAGTTGGTTAAACATCTGACTCGATCTCAGCTCCGGTATTGATCACAGGGTTGTGAGTTCAAGCCCTGCCTTGGGCTCTCCACTGGGCATGAAGCTTATGCGAGAGAAAAAAAAAAAGAAAAGAAAAGAAAATTTAAGTGATGAAAATGCTATAGAGAGTCAGATTTTTTTTCCCACAGTTTTACTATTTTGAAGGTGTCATTTGGCCTAAAAATTTTAAAGTCTACTTTTCTATTCTCCATTCCCATGGGAAGATGAAGTGGTAAGCCTTGGTTTCAAATTTAAGGAGAATAAACTTCTGGTCTTCATTTTTTCTTTTCTCCCCTAATTCATTATTTTTGACTTGGAAGAGATTTTAGAGGATGTTAGATCAATTTTTTAATTTTACAGGTGAGGAAAGTAAAACACGAAGTCGAGCGACTTGCCCAAGTAAGATCTTGCAGCTAGTGCCAGATCTTGGACTCCAGTGTCAAACCCTGACCCTTAGACCCCTTTCCCGCTTTTTCTTTTGTCTTTTTGTGCTTCTGATAGTTGACACTAATGTTTTCCAGCCACTTTATTCTGGGCCAATCCAATGTGCAGTAATGTTAATCCTTCCTTGGCAGCCTTGTCCACACCTCTCCTGAAGATCTGTGAAAGTGTGGACTTGGAACCACAATGGTTACCCATATTTTCCCTAGTCTGTGATGTTTTTCCCCTTTAAACAACATTTCTTTATCCATGCAAACCAGTGAAGAAAAGCTGCTCAGGGCTCTGTGGTATGCCCCCTCCCCCAAAGATGTCTGTGTCCTAATCCTTGGAACCTCTGAATGTTTGGTTACATGGCAAAAGGGAATTGGGTTTGCTAATCCACTGACCTTAAAATATGGAGATTATCTTTGATTGATTTGGTGAACCCAGTGTAATTACAGGGGTCTCTTGTGGAAGAGGGAATTGGAAGAGAGAAGTCTTGAGATAGCGTGAAGAGTAGGCCTGCTGTTGCTAGCTTTGAAGATGGAGGAAGGGGCCGTGAGTCAAGGAAAGTGGAAAACCTCAATGAGCTAGGAAAGGCAAAGAAACAAGTTCTACCATAGAGCCTGCAGAAGAGAATGCATCCTACAGACACCTTGATCTTAATTCAGTAAGATCTATGTTAGACTTCTGAATAACAGAACTAGAAGATAATATATTTGTGTTGTTGAAAGCCACTAAGTTTGTGGTAATTTGTTATAGTAGCCATAGATAACTAATACAAGTACTTACACTGCTTCTTAGAAAAAGTCACTTTGGCTCTCCCTCTTCGCAGGTCATCTGATTATTTTATTTCATTAGCTACCTTGATTTCCCTGACACATCTTGGCTCCATGTTTCTCATCTAGATCCTTGGATCAAACAACCGATTGTAAGACTGTTCACTCTCAATCAACTATGAATGTCCATAGGACATACCTTCTCAGCATTTGGTCATTAGCTTTACAAAACACAACCAATATCAAGAGGGTATGTAAAATTGTGAAAGTTTGCTGCTGCTTTTCAGGAATTCAAGGTCAGATATCATTCAGTACTCCTAACTGTCCTGACCTAATTTTTAAGAAATTATTTTTGTCACCTTGTGATATTTATCAGGGAAACTACCTCTATGGGTATAAACAAAGCTGCTTGTGGCTTTGCTATTTATGAAACAGACTGAGTGAGATGCATATCTTGTTTCTTACTTGACAGAGGAGGAAAATGCTGGGCCATTGTCTGGTTACCTATTTTATCAGGCCAGCTTGCTCAGTAGATTAAAGTACGTGTTTGAAAACCTAACTTGCCAAGATGTGGCCAACACATCCATTAACTCCTGCAAAATCCTTGACTTGATGCAGCATCAAGTTTTTTTCTTATTGCCCAATGGCCTATTAATTGGTGTTGAGGGCTCAACTTTGCAAAAGCCTCAGCGGGTCAGTGTGATATGAATTAGTTTGGACAATGAATCCCTTATCCTTTTCAAATTAATGTAATTCTTTATGTGGCTGAGAGTCTTAAATTCAACCAAAGAGTCTGTCTTTTCTGATATATTTTTTAAAGATTTTAAGTAATCTCTACACCTAACGTGGGGCTCGAACTTATAACCCTGAGATCAAGAGTTGCATGCTCTACCAGATGAGCCAGCCGGGTGCCTCATCTTTTTAGGAGATCTGATTCTATGTTAAGACTACCAGAAAGGCAGAATTCATAATTCTGACTTTCTGCATTTGTTTACTCCATGGCAGTGAAATTTTTTGTTGATGAACAATTTCTCATCCCACTGTGGAATGAGAACCTTACTGGGCCCTCCTTTCTGTACTCACTGATTTCCCAAATAGAGAGAAGATATTCCATATTTTTGTAGACCTGAGGGACATTGGTCATTGTCATGGGCCAACTAATTCTTTCAGATGGTATATCGTTGAATCTTGTTTTCTTTTTTAATCCTTTGATAATGTCTGCCTTATAATCAGTGTTTAGACAATTTACTTTTAATTGTCAATATGATAAAGTTTAAATCTGCCATCTTGCTCTTTATGTTTTGCATTTCATCTTTGTTCCCCTTTTTTTCATCTTTTCCTGCTTTCTTTTGGATTAATAGAATATTTTTTTGAGTGATTCCATTTATCTGCAATATTGGCATATTAGCTATACCTTTTGTTTTATTTTTTAGTAGTTACTTCAAGGTTTACAATATATATCTAACTTTATCTATTTACCTTTAAGTAATGTATCATTTCACACAAGAGCCTTACAACAATATACTTCTGTCTGTGCACCTCCCCCGAGGCTATTGTTGTCATGTCTTGTGCTTCTACATATGACAAACCATATGCTTTACTAAGTTTGCTTAAATAGCCAGTTAACGTTTTTCCAGCTTTATTGAGGTATACTTGACAAATAAAATTAAATATTTAAAGTGTACATCATGATGTACAATAATGTTTGTTTAATATACATGATAATTATGTATAATATACATAATGTACATGCACATTGTGAAAGGATTCCTACCATCAAGTTAATTAACACATTCATCACCTCACATAGTTACCTTTTTATGTGTGTGAGACCCTTAAAATATACTTTCTTAGCACATTTCGGTTACATAACAAGGTCATTACACTGTACATTTTGTATATAGGCTCTAATCACCACGCTGTATACAGATCCTCAAAACTTACAGCTGAAAATTTGTACTCTCTGACCAGTTCTTCCCATTTCTCCACCTCCAGCCCCTGGTATCCACCATTCTACAGTTTCTAGGAGTTTGAATTACTGTGTTTTGCTTTTCTTTCTTTCCTTTCTTTCTTTTCTTTTCTTTTCTTTCTTTTTTTCTTTTCTTTCCTTTCCTTTCCTTTCCTTTTCTTTCTTTCTTTTCTTTCTTTCTTTTCTTTCTTTCTTTTCTTTCTTTCTTTTCTTTCTTCCTTTTCTTTCTTCCTTTTCTTTCTTTCTTTTCTTTCTTTCTTTCTTTCTCTCTTTCTTTCTTTCTCTTTCTTTCTTCCTCTCTCTCTCCCTTCCTTCCTTCCTTCCTTCCTTCCTTCCTTCCTTCCTTCCTTCCTTCCTTCCTTCCTTCCATTTCAAGTGTGAGGGAGATCATACAGTATTTGCATTTCTCTGGCTTATTTCACTTAGCATAATGTCCTCCAGGTTTGTCCATGTTGTTGTAAATGGCAGGATTTCCTTTTTTTTTTTTTTTTAATGGGTCGATAATATTCCATTGTATATACTTGTAGATACATCTCTTTAAACATAATTTTGCTTGCATAAAGAATGTTGAACACATCCATTTACTGAAATCGTGGGATGGGGTGACACACATAGGGAGCCGGCCACGGGGTGGGAGTATGTATGAGTGAGGCATGGGAAGTCCTGGGGGTACATGGGCCATTTGGTGGAACTGCAGGGAAGGCATCCGCAGCACCTCAGCGGTGGGCTTCCTGATTCTGTCTGTGAAATGGTTAGTAGGATACATGTCTCCTTGATATATTTTAGCCCTGGGTGCCCAACCTACCCTTTAGTTGTGCGGTTCACCTCAGTATTCTGGATGAGATAAGAAAGAAGTGGGTCTTTTTGGCAGATTATAACAACTGGGGAAGCTGGGTACTCACTTACACGCTCTGTTTCCCTTGTGGGAAAAATTGCTGGTGAGCAGGTATTATGGTACTGAGCCGTACCGTAAGGTACATACGGCACCTACCTTGGAGGAAGGGTAATGTGGGCAAAGTGAAATTGTTCTTTTTACCCTCTTCAATGAGTCAAATGTCAGAATCTTTAAAAAAATTAAAGTATAGATGATGTATAATATTATCTTAGGCGTACATCATAGTGTACACCATAATGGTTTGACAATTATGTATTTATGAAAATGCTCACCTGGTAAGCACAGTAGCCATCTGTCACCATACAAAGTTATTATAATATTATCAGCTATATTCCTTGTGCTGTACTTGTCATCCCTGTGACTTAGTTATCACCTATACCCCACCCTCCGCCAGCTACCCTACCCCTGGCCCTGGCAATCACTAGTTTGTTTCCTATATTTGAGTCTTTTTTTCTTTGTTGTTTGTTCATTTTTGTTTTGTTTTGTTCAGATTCCACATGTAAGTGAAATCATATGGTATTTTTCTTAGTCTGACTTATTTCACTTAGTATAATAGCCTTTAGGTCCATTCATTTTGTCACAAAAGGCAAAATTACAAAAAAGTTTCAATTAAATTCTAGTTAGTTATCATACAGTGCAATCAATGTTGGTTTCAGGGCTAGAGTATTAGTGATTCATCACTGACATACAACACTCAGTGCTCGTCATAAGTGCCCTCCTTAATGCTCATCACCCATCTAGCCTGTCCGCTACCCACCTCCCTCCATCAACTCTTCGTTTGTTCTCTGTCATTAAGAGTTTCTCATGGTTTGTTTCCGTCTCTTTTTTCTTTTTTCCCCCTTCCCATATATTGATCTGTTTTGTTTCTTAAATTCCACATGTGAGTTAAATCCTATGGTATTTTTCTTTCCCTGATTGACTTACTTAGCATTATATATTCTAGCTCCATCCATATCATTGCAAATGGCAAGATTCCATTATTTTTGATGACTGAGTAATATTCCATTGTGTATACACACATGCTCCACACACACACTCCACATCCTCTTTATCCATGCATCTGTTAGTGGACTCTTAGGTTACTTCCATATCTTGGTGTTGTAAATAATGTTGCAGTAAACATAAGGGTACATGTATCTTTTCAAATTAGTGTTTTAGTTTTATTTGAGTGAATACCCAGAAGTGGAATTACTAGATTGTATGATACTTCTATGTTTAGTTTTTTTGAAGAACCTCCAGAGTGTTTTCCAGAGTGCCTGTCCAATTTGCATGCCCGCCAGCAATGCCCTTTTCTCCACTTCCTCACCAACACTCGTTATTTCTTGTTTGAAACTAGTCATTCTGACCGGTGTAAGGTGTTGTCTCATTGTGGCTTTGACTTGAATTACTCTGATGATTCGTGGTGTTGAGCATCTTTTTGTTTCTTGACCATCTATATGTCTTTGGAAAAATACCTGTTCAGGTGCTCCGCCCATTTTTAAATTGGATTATTTGGATTATTTTAGTGTCGAGGTCTAGGAGTTCTTTATATATTTTGGATATTAACCCCTTATCACATATATCGTTTGCAAACATCTTCTCTGATTCAGTAGGTTGCCTTTTCCTTTGTTGACGGTTTCTTTCGCTGTGCAAAAGCTGGTATTAGTTTGATGTGGTCCCAGTCGTTCTTGTTGTCCTTGTTGTCCTTGTCTGAAGAGATACAGCCAAAGAAATATTGCTAAGACCAAGAATTTAGTGCCTATGTTTTCTTTTAGGAGTTTTATGGTTTCAAGTCTTAGGCCTAAGTTTTAAGCCTTAAATCCATTTTGAATTTATTCCTGCTTGTGGTATAAGAAGTGTTATAGTTTCTTTTGCATGTAGCTGACCAGATTTTCCAGTGCCCTTTGTTGAAGACACTGTCACTTCCCCACTTAGTATTCTTACCTTCTTCGTTGTGGATTAATTGGCCATGTAAGTGTGTGTTTATTTCTGGGCTCTCAATTCTGTTCTGGATGTCTCTTTCCTTCCCCAGATAAGGAAACTTGTCAAGATACTATTTCTTCAAATCAATTTTCCCCCCCTTCTCTCTCTCTCTTCTCCATCTGGGACCCGAATGATGAGAATGTTAGTATGCTTGATGTTGTCACAGCGGTGAACCCTGTCTTCCAGACCACAGATCCATTTTTCTAATTCTCTAATCTGCTGTTGGTTCCCTCTAGTGTATTTTTCATTTTAATTATTGTATTCTTTAGTTCTGACTGGCTCTTTTCTTTGCCGAGTTCTCATGGAGTTCACCCACTCTTCTCTGAAGTCAGGTGGATATCTGTGTGACCATTATTCTGAACTCTTTACCAAGCATATTGCTTATCTCCATTTTGTTTAGCTCTTTCTCTGTGGTTTTTGTCATGGTTTTTCTTTAAAAACATTTTTTTTAATGTTTATTTTTGAGAGCCAGAGAGAGCACAAGTTGGGGAAGGGCAGAGAGAGAGGGAGACACAGAATCTGAAGCAGGCTCCAGGCTCTGAGCTGTCAGCACAGAGCCTGACACGGGGCTTGAATCCATGAGCCATGAGATCACGACCTGAGCCGAAGTCAGACACAACCAACAGAGTCATCCAGGTGCCCCTGTCATGTTTTTTTCTTTAATTATACATTCTCCATCTCCTTTGTCTGACTCTCTGTGTTTATTTCTGTATATTCCGTAGGTCAGCCACATTCCTTGGTCTTAAGAGTGGCCTTTTGTAGACGGGATTCTGTGGTGTCTCTAGTGCAATCCCTCCAGAACCAGGCCATCCCGAGGTGTCCCCTGTGTGTGCTGCAGGTGCCCTACTACATGCGCTGTGACTGCTGCGGGTATGCAGGTGGGAAGGGCCGGCTTTCAACTCAGCTGGCTGCAATGCTTGGCCTCAACCACTGCAGGCTCACTGGCCTGTCCTCTATACAGCAGGCTAAGAAGCCCTGCTGTCGCTGCTGTGGATGGGTGGGCAGGTCCTCAGCTTGGCTGCCTGAAACGCCTCTCTGTGACGGCCGCAGGCGCACTGGTGGGCAGAGCTTGCTCCATGTGTGGCTGGCTGAGCAGCCCCGCTGTAGCTATCACGGGGATGCTGTTGGGTGGAGTTGGCTCCTCCAGGGCAGGCGTTGGAACGATGCTGGTCTGACTGAAGCTGTCCCCTAGTTGTGGTGGGACGGATGTGTTGGGTGGGGCAAGTGGTGCTAGCACGGTAGATGAAAAGTGTCAGAATAGGCTCCCACAAGCATCCGGATATCTAGGCTGGAGAGGCGTGAGAAAAATGGAATCCAGCAGCGTCTCTGTTCCTAGAGAAGTGTCTTGCAGATCTCTGCCACTCTGCCACATGGCCTAAATTTCACGAGTAAATCTCCCTCACACATGCCCCGGGTGCTTTTCAAACTGCTGCTTCTGCGCTGTGCTGGGCTGAGTGGTTTAGTATGCTGGCTCTTTAAGGGGAGACGCTTGGTTTCCTGCAGCAGTCCAGTTATCCTGAAGTTAAGCCTTAACGACTTTTAGAAGCACATTTTAGGGGGATTTGTCTTCTTGATACGGGTCCCCGGGGGGGGGGGAGGTGCCCAACGTGGCCCTAATCCCCTGACTCCTCCATGCCTGCCGTGTCTCTCTCCTTTGTGCGTGGTTGGGCTAGGGGGTTTTGTTTTCCACCTTTTCTCTGCCCCTCCTACCCATTTGACGTCGCCTTCTCTCTGAAGTAGCTGTGGAAGATTCCGCCAGCTTCCGGTTGTTTTCAGAGTGAGTTGCAGTACGTGTTGTTGCCTCAGTGTGTCGTGGGCGGAGGCGAGTTCACGATCCTCTTACCCTCCTGTCTTCCCTTTCTAACGTCAGTAGGCTTTGCTCCGATGGGGTACTGGAATTCCTCTGCTAGGCTCCTGGACTCCACCAGAGTACTCTTTTCTTGGTGATTGTCATAATTGCTCTTTGGTGAAGAGACAGAGAAAACTCCTATTCTACCACTCTGCTGATGTCACTTCAGGTAACTTGTAAAGAAATTAAAAATGAGGAAAACCATCTTTAACATTTAGCCACATATTTGCCATCATAAACCTCCTTATTACTTCTGTAGTCCTCAGTTTCCGCTTGATATTTTCCTTTTGCCAGAAAAACTTTAAAATTTCTCATGAGATAAATTAGAGAGAAGCAAATACTTGATAATATCACTTATCTGTGGAATCTGAAAAGCCAAACTCATTAAAACAGAGTACAATGGCATTTACCTGGAAATGGGGGTGCAGCATAGAATTGGGCGGGTGTTGTTTAGGGGTACAAACAATGAGAATAGGCCCTAGAGAGCTACTGGACAGTACAGTGAACATAGATAACAGTGTTGTATTATAATCATCCAACTTGCTAAGCGCCTAGAACTTATTCCAACCACTAAAAAGAAAAAATGATTATGTAATGTGATAGAGATGCTAATTATTGCTATAACAATTACTACAACATATGAACTTATCAAATCAATGTTTGCACCTTAAATTTACACAATGTTATATATCAAATATATTTTACTTAAAAAAACATTGTAACGTAAGTCTGCTCTCGGTGAATTCTCTTAGCTGTTATTTGTCTGGAAAAGTATTTATTTTGCCTTCATTAAAACAATTTTTTTAATGTTTATTTTTGAGAGGAAGAGAGACACACACACACACACACACACACACACACACACACAGACCCAGAGCACGAGTTGGGGAGGGGCAGAAAGAGAGAGGGAGACACAGGATCAGAAGCAGGCTCCAAGCTCTGAGTTATCAGCACAGAGCTCAACGTGGGGCTCAAACTCACAAACTGCGAGATCATGACCTGAGTCAAAGTTGCACACTTAACCGACTGAGCCACCCAGGTGCCCCTAAGTGTCTCTTGTTATACTTTTTAAAAAATACGTCTTCCTTAGATGCTGGCAAACACGCTGGAATTTGACCTGTGACATCTTTCCTGGGACTGTGTGTGGGAAGAGGAAACTTTAGGGCAGAGTTTGAGCGCGGGCTGATGCAATGCGTCCCAGGGAAGCAGTGCAGAAACTCACTTAGCTTTAAGCAGGTAAGTGAACAGCAGAGTAAGCTCGCCAGGAACAAGCGTATATAAGAGAGTAAAAGAAACGGAAACAGTAAGACCATTGACCACAAAATACAAAGAGAATGATTCAGGGCCTTGTGGGAATCCTGAGAGGCCAAAGGCTCTAAAAGCCAAGACTGCTTCATTTTTTTTTTTTTTTTTTTGATGTAACAGGCATTAAAAAATCATAATAAGGCTCAGGCCAGGACCAACATGGAAACTCCCTTATATCAGCGTTGTGCGTGTGTGTGTGTTTATACTTGCATTACAGCACAGGGCAGTGTCACATACACAAGGCCTTTTTTTTTTTTTTTTTTTTTTTTTTGCGCAAATTATGTGTTTCATTGAAAACAAAGACAGGCTTGCTTGAAACTGAATTGACAGCTTTGTGGCTGTAAGGATAAATATAGCACTTTTCAGGTAGTGGATTCATGAATAATCAATGAACCAGCAAAGGACAAAAAGTGACATATGGCAGCCTGGTCTGGATGAAATGTGATTCTCATTCTCCCTTGCCCATCTTCCCTTCCCCTTCTCTAATTTATTGCAAGAAACAAAGCCAGCCTCATTTAGCCAGAACACAGTACATCTGAAAAAGTCTACTTAGGCCAAGTGTTAACAGGGGAGTTTAATCAAGTTTAATCAAATGTCTCCTCTACTGTTTGGGTGTTTTAATAGTCTAGCCAAACTTGTTTGTGTTAATAGAAATTTTATTCAGAATGAATTTTTTTGAAATCTTGACATAAACTGTTAGAGTAGTTTTTGTTTTTTCGAACTACTGCTACATCAGTATTTCCAAATAAGTAACATGCTAATTTGCCAGAATGTTTCTTTAAATAAACCATAAATACATCATAGGTGTGTTTTCATGCCTTCACCTAGTATATAAACCAGAATAGAGAGAAGACATTCTTAACTTTTTCCTTTGTATCCACCAACACTTGATTGAAGATACTGATTTTATTATTTTTAACGAAAAAGAACCATTTTTAATGGAAATTCTTTGGTAACCCCAAAGTTTTTTTAGAATAGCGTTCTAAGGAACTGATGAAGGGGAGGTGTATATTCCCAATCCAAGTAATAATAACTCTACCACTTTAAAACTTTAGTCTTTTCTGGTGGTTAATGAAGGGTGAGGTGTTTGGTCCAGTAAGTCAATTTGCCTTGAGTTTGCCTGGCTTTTGCCAAGGATTTGATTCTGAAAGATTTGACATTGGAGAGTCTAGATAGCCTGATTCTCCAGTTCCCTTGATCCCACTCTTGTCTTTCCAAACCCTTTGAAAGTGGCAGAGGAATTAGCAGTAAGTTTTGATTTAAGTACATGTTAAACAAACAATTGCTATCTGTTTTGAATGGCTCCTGCCAACTTCCCCACCAAAAAAGGTTCTGGAAATTTGTTCTTAGAATTGTAGTTTCCCATGCGAATATGAAATATTAATGGGTAGTAATTTTCAGAACTCTGTTAAAGGGCTCCTTATTAAAGAAATCAGAGCAGCACATTAATTATTTTATTCCAGTGGTACAAGTGAGACCCTGAGTAACATCTCGCTTTGTTCAAATTTATTGGAAGAGTTCTTGATAAGATTTCTTCATGTAAATTCTCTTGGACCATGTACTTTTTTTCCCCTTAAAGTATAACTTAACTTTCTCTGTGACATTATCTCCCTATAACTCAGAGTAGTGAATGGCCATTAGGTACTTAGCCAGTAATTTGTTAAATCTAGGAATTGGATTAAATTTGTAATTTTCTTTTACAATACAAATTATGGTAGATTGACACTTAATTTTATAATAGTTTTCGACTTGTTTCCTTGCTCATGGGAGAAGGCGATGGTGTTACTGTGAATGCACTTGTTTATTCCATAGCCCGTATGTGCATCTAAATGGTATGTGTGTTGGGGAAGGAAAAAAACAAGAAGGACTACTCTGGTATAGACAGACGGTATCTAAGAAAAACAAAGTGAAATATCTATTGAAAAATAAACTCGGCTAATGACCTTTAATCTTTAAAATTACCTTCAGCCAAGCAACTCTGTCAGTTTATCAGCAGTTTTGAAAATGCCTAATACTTATGCCATGGGTCAGCTATAGAAAGCGCAGACGGGGTTGGAATGAGAATGGTCATGGGAAGCCTGCCCTTAAAACTCCCGAAGATAAACCCTACTACTGAATTGTGTATATTTACTCCCTCTGTGACTAACTCAGTGAATGAAGCCTATTCATCAAGGAAATCTTGTTCTTGACTCAGGTCCATTTGTCACAAATCATGCACTTCAATTTTAGGATTACGTCAGGCTAAAATTATGAACAAAGCGTGTTGCTATGTTCATTCTCTTATAACACAAAGGGTGGCTTATCATCAAATTGCCTATGGTCGTATCGCCAGCAGTTTTATATATTTAGGGTAAATTCTGCCAACTCTTCCTGAAAGCTATTGAGCTTTCATTTTTGGAACAAGAAAGAAAGAATCCTTGTTGTGTATTGAATACCTACCATTTGCCAAACATTGTATTATGCTGACCGTGAGACTAGTTAATACACAGTTTCTACTTGCCGGTAAACACAGAGTATTGTTAGGAAAGTATAATATACATCAAACAGAAGAAAAGTTTACCCAGAGCTGAATTTTAAGAATAATTTTGATTTTTATCAAAGACCATTTTAGTCATTAGAGGTTTATAATCTATAAAACAAGTGTTAGAGCTACTATTGGGTGAGGGAGAAGGAAGACATACTTAAAAATTCTATTTAATAAGCCATTATTGAACCCCTTTTTTGGTTTCAGAAACTCTTAGTCACTGGGGTTACAAACCTGATTATGCTCCCAAGATCCTCAAAAGTATAGGACAATACGAGCAACTCTCAACTGCATTGCCCTTTTTACAGATTACAAATTGCTTATGATATTATCTCCATTCTTTAAAAAAAATTTTTTTTTAATGCTTATTTTTTGAGAGAGAGACAGGGCACGATTGGGGAAAGGGCAGAGAGAGAGGGAGACACAGAATCTGAAGCAGGCTCCAGGCTCTGAGCTGTCAGCATAGAGCCTGACGTGGGGCTCAAACTCATGAATCGTGAGATCATGACCGGAGCTGAAGTCAGACGCTTAACTGACTGAGCCACCCAGGTGCCCCTCTCCATTATTCTTTATGACAGTACTGTTGGGGCTTTACAGTTCAAAGACTGAGATTAAATGAAAAATGGAGGAGGCAGTTAGTCCCACTCCTGTGTTTCTGCAATATGTTTAGAAAATGCTGAGTGAGGAGTTAGATAAGCTATTAATAAACTATGTAGAAAAGCACAAGAGACCTTGAGAATATATCCTGTATTGATCTTTGAGTGACTTAGCTAGGATAAAATGGTGAAGCAAAGCCATTTAGTAGTTTGATAATATCGAAAAGATGAGACCTATACATTATTATTATGACATTTGTTAAGGGCATCCTGTGCATCAGGTGCATCACTGATTGTTCTATTAGGCCTGTTGTCACGCTGGGTAATTTTGGCATGCTTGATGCAGAAGATTGCAAAGTACAGATAAATATGAAGGTCCAGAGAAAATTGATTTGCTCTGCCTCTCATCACCCAGAAGTAGTCATCGTGAACATTTTGACCTATTTCCTCAAGTTCCTTCTTCTCTTTAAAATATAGGTCCAAGGGGTGCCTGGGTGGCTCAGTCGGTTAAGTGGCTGACTTCGGCTCAGGACATGATCTCACAGTCTGTGAGTTCGAGCCTCTGGTCAAGCTCTGTGCTGACAGCTCAGAGCCTGGAGCCTGCTTCGGATTCTGGGTCTCCCTCTCTCTCTGCCCTTCTCTTGCTCAATCTCTGTCTCTATGTCTCTCAAAAAAATAAAATAAGTTAAAAAAATTAAAAAAAGATAAATATAGGTCCAAATTGTACTATACTTTTATGTAGGAATTTTCACCTCACATTAAAAATAGTATTTCTTGGGCATTAGCTATGTTTGGCACAGAGCTAGTATAATATTATATTTTAATGATTTTTTTAATATTTTAAAAATCTGTACCATTAAATACTTGCAAAGGAATTTAGGTATCACGTATGCATGGATTATGGATTTCTATGAATGGATCACCTAATATGAGAACACTGTGAGAATGTAAACTAATACTGAAGGCTGGTAGAATATGCTACTGACGCCTATGCCACTTTGCCATAAGGATTATTTTTTAGCTAAAGACACCTGAAAAACAGCAGGTGCAAAGAAGATGCTCTGACCTCCCGTGTGAAAGATGCCCTCCCTGTACAGGGAAGACACATGCTTCTCGCTAGAGTTAGAAGTTGAGACCGGGTATTCTGTACAAGCAGAGCTGTTAAAATAACAATTTTCATTTAGGTTTGCCATATATTTTAGTTGTCTTTCCAAAATCGTCTCTCCTTGTTCAGTCTGATGTTGGAGAACTTGGGTTTTGCCAGTTCTTTAGGTCTTCATTTTCATATGGAAACTTCCAAGTGTATGTAAAAATAAAATTTGTGCGCCGTTCTCCTGTTCATCTGTTTTAAGTCAATTTAATTCTCAGGCCCAGCTGGAGACTCTAAGATGGTAGAGGTAAAATTTGACCTCTCTTCCACCGTCTGTCCACATTCCACTCTCTAACCTCCCCATCAGAAATACTATCCTCAATATTACCATTTTCTTGCCTTTTAAAGTTTTATTATTTTATCTTATTTTTAAAATTTTAAGTTTTTAGCATTTTTTTTTCTGAAGAATAATTGACATACCATATTGTACTAGTTCAGGTGTATAATGTAATGATTAAATATTTAGATACATTACAAAATGGTCACCACGATGTTTAGTTACCATCTGTCACTCTTCTAAGTTCTTTTGTGTTTACTACATTCCCTATGTTATACATTACATCCTATGTTTTATTTATTGTATAACTGGAATATTGTACCTCTTAATCCCCTAACTTGTCTGTCAAACTCCTTCCTGGCAACCATCATTTTGTTCTCTAACTATGAGTCTGTTTCCCTTTTTGCTCATTTGTTTTTTTTTTTTAAACAATGTTTTATTTTATTTTATTTTTTTGTTTATTTTGAGAGTGAGAGATAGAGACTGAGAGCAAGCAGGGAGGCGGGGGGGAGAGAGAGAGAGAGAGAGAGAGAGAATTCCAAGCAGGCTCCACGCTGTCAGTGCACGAGCCTGATACAGGGCTCTATCCCACAATTGTGAGATCATGACCTGAGCCGAAATCAAGAGTCGGAGGCTTAACCGACTGAGCCGCCCAGCTGCCCCCATTTGTTTTGTTTTTTTAGATTCTGGGGCACCTGGGTGGCTCAGTTGGTTGGGTGGCCGACTTCAGCTCAGGTCATGATCTCACCTCTGTGAGTTCGAGCCCCACATCGGGTTCTGTGCTGATGGCTCATCAGAGCCTGGAGTCTGCTTCGGATTCTGTGTCTCCCTCTCTCTCTGTCCTTCCCCTGCTCACACTCTGTCTCTATGTCTCTCAAAAGTAAATAAAGGTTAAAAAATTAAAAAAAAATAAATAGATTCTATGTATAAGTGAAATCGTACAGCATTTGTCTTTTCTCTGACTTACTTCACTTAGCATAACACCCTCTAGGTCCATCCTTATTGTTGTGAATGGCATGGTTTCATTCCTTTTTATGGCTGAATAATATTCCATTGTGTATTTATACCACATCATCTTTACCCACTTATCTATCAGTGGACACTAGGTTGCTTCCAAATTTTGCCTATTGTAAATAATGCTACAATGAACATAGGAATGTTTATGTCTTATTGCATTGATGTTTTCATTTTCTTTGGATAAATATGCAGAAGAGAAATTGCTGAATTGTATGGTATTTCTATTTTTAATATTTTGGGGAAACTATACTGTTTTCCATAGTGGCTGCACCAATTTACATTCTCACCAACAGTGCATGAGTGTCCGTTTTCTCCACATTCTTGCCAGCACTTGTTATTTTGTGTGTTTGATGATAGCCATCTTGACAGGCTGAGGTGGTATCTCACTGAGGTTTTGATTTGCATTTCCATGATGATGAGTGATGTTGGGTATCCTTCTTTGTGTCTGTTGACCATCTGTATTTCTTCTTTTGGAAAAATGTCTATTCAGATCCACTGTGTATTTTTTTAATTGGATTTTTTTTTTTTTAATATTGGGATGGATGAGTTTTAAATATATTTTGGATGGTAATCCCTTATCAAATATATCATTTGCAAATAGGTTGCTCTTTCATTTTGTTGTTGGTTTACTTGCTGTACAAAAAACTTTTTAGTTTAACATAGTCTTTTTTTGTTGTTCTTTCCCGAGGAGACATATCTCAAAATTTGTTGTTAATATCAATGTCAAAGACCCAACTGCCTATATTTTCTTTTAGGAGTTTTATGGTATCAGGTCTTTAATCCATTTGGGGTTTACTTTTGTATATGGTATAAAGTGGTCCAATTTCATTCTTTTCCATATAACAATCCAGTTTTCCCAACACCATTTATTAAAGAGACTTTACTATATATTCTTGCCTTGTTTTATAAATTGGCCATATATATGTGGGTTTATTCCTGAATTATGTGTTCACTTCCATTGATCCATTTGTCTGTTTTGTGCCATACTGCTTTGATTACTATAATTTTGTAGTGGTAGAGTTTGAAACTAGGAAGTGTGGGTACCTCCAGCTGTGTTCTTTCTTAAGATTGCTTTGGCTATTTGGGATCTTTTGTGGTTCCATAGAAATTTTAGGATGGTCTTTTCTATGTGAAAAATGCCATTGGTATTTTGATAAGGATTGTTTTGAATCTGTAGATTGATTTCGGTATATGGACATTTTAACAATATTAATTTTTCCAATCCATGTACATTGTATATCTTTCCATTTGTTTGTTTTGGCTTCCCCTTTATCATCAGTGTCTTATAGTTTTCAGAGTACAGGTCTTTCACTTGGTTGGTTAAATTTATTTCTAGGTATTTTATCCTTTTCGATACAATTATAAAAAAGGACAGTTTTCTTAATTTCTCTTTGCGATTGTTATTAGTGTCCAGAAATACAACAGATTGATTTCGTATTCTGCAACTTTACTAAATTTATTTATTTTAAGTTTGTTGATGGGGGCTTTAGGGTTTTCTATATGTAGTATATGCAGATATGTCATCTGCAAATAGTGACAGTTGTACTTCTTCCTTTTGAATGAAGAGCCATTTATTTATTTATTTATGAGGTCTAATTGCTGTGTCCAGGACTACCAATACTGTGTTGAATAAAAGTGGTGAGAGTGAGCATCCTTGTGTTGTTCCTCATCTTACAGGAAAAGCTTTCAGTTTTTCACTGAGGAGTATGTTAGCTGTGTGTTTGTCATATTTTGCCTTTATTATGTTGAGGCATATTTTCTCTTACTCCACTTTGTTGAGAGTTTTTATCCTAAATGGATGTTGAGTTTTATCAAATGCTATTTGGGGCCTGGGTGGCTGTCGGTTGAGTGGCCGACTTCGGCTCAGGTCACGATCTCACAGTCTGTGAGTTCGAGCCCCATGTCGGGCTCTGTGCTGACGGCTCATCAGAGCCTGGAGCCTGCTTTGGATTCTGTGTCTCCCTCTCTCTCTGCCCTTCCTGTGCTCATGCTCTGTCTCTATGTCTCTCAAAGATAAATAAATGTTAAAAAAAAATTAAACATCAAATGCTATTTTGTCTGCATCTATTGAGATGATCATATGGTTTTTGTCTTTCATTTTTTTAATGTGGTGAATCACATTGATTTGTGGATATTGAACTCTCCTTGCATCCCTGGAATAAATCTCACTTGATCATGGTTTATAATCCTCTCGATGTCTCTGTCTTAAAAAAAAAATCTGCTTCTTGGTTTCCCTCTCTTTTTTTTCCTATGATTATTTGTTTTGTTTCTTAAATTCCACATATGAGTGAAATCACATGGTATTTGTCTTTCTCTGACTTCGCATAATATTCTCTAGCTCCATCTGCGTCATTGCAGATGGCAAGAGTTCATTTTTTTTTATGGCTGAGTAACATTCCATTATGTGTATGTGTGTGTGTGTGTGTGTGTGTGTGTACATACCATATCTATCCATTCATCAGTCAATGGGCATTTGGGCCCTTCCGTAATTTGGCTATTGCTGACAATGCTGCTATAAATATCAGGGTACATGTATCCCTTCTAATGAGTATTTATGTATCCATTGGGTAAATATCTAACAGTGCAACTGCTGGATCTTGGGGTAGTTAGTTCTATTTTTGCCTTTTTCAGGAACCTCCATATTTTCCAGAGTGGCTATACCAGTTTGCATTCCCACCAATGGTGTAAGAGGGTTCCCCTTTCTCCACATCCTTGCCAATACCTGTTGTTTCCTGTGTTGTGAATTTTAGCCATTGTGACAGGTGTGAGGTGGTATCTCGTTGTGGTTTTGATTTGTATTTCCCTGATGTTGCGTGATTAAGAGTACTTTTTAACATAAAAAACTATTCCCATATCTTCAAATATGGTTACATTCTGAGATACTAGGCATTAGGGTTTCAACATATGAATGGATGATAGGGCACACAATTCAGCCCCTAACATAGAAATGAGGGGCAGTATAGAAGGAACAGAGGGTATAAATTTCAATAAGGAAGTTAAGAGGACTGGCCAGAGAAGTAAAAGGAAAACAGAGTTGAATCTGTGAACAGGATAGGAGCGTTTCAGGGAGGGAACATTCAGCCACAAGCCTCCCAGATTGTACTTCTAATCATTGATGCCAAATTGTTTTGTTTTCGTATATACTTCTGAAATGGAGGCTTTTAATAGAAATGCTGACGTAAATGTTTAATAGGGTCGGCCTTACTCATACTCCTTGCAAAATGGTTATGAATCAGAGTACTTTATGTAAAGTTTTTGATGCCAAGAAAATACTGAATATCTTTTTGCTGTGTTTTCAAATCTGCAAGAGAATGGCCTTGAAACGTTTTTTTATGGAAACGGATGAGACAGCATGACTAATCAGATTTAGAGACCATAGTTTACTATTTAAAGCTTTCTCCCACAACTCTATTGTTTCTAAAGTTTAAGTGCCTGGTAATTTTCAATGCCGACAATATTCGTAAGGAAGGTTTAAGGATAATACTGATAAATCCTGTGAAACTGCTCTGCCTCCGTTCCTTCGCCGTTCCTCCAGTATCCTGTTAGTTCTGCTTCTTACTTCGTATGTTTTCACTTCTTTGCACCTTCGCTGCTACCAGCTAGTCCAAGCTGCCATCGTTTCCTGTGTGGACTGCTACAGGAGCTTTTTAATTGGTTTTCATGCTTCCATACTGCCCTTTCTAGAGAAATCATTAAAAAAAAGAAAAGGCAAGCCAGACTATATCATCTGATTGAAGTCTTCAGCAGCATCTCATGTCTAGATCCCCGAAAAAGGTCTGCGTGACGAAGACTCGGCCTCCTGCCAGCCCGGCGTTAGTGTGCTAGCTTGCCTTCTGCTTCGTGAACATACCGCGTTGGTGGCTGCCTGGAGGCCTTAGCCCGCTGACTCGCCCCTCTTCTGGGTTTCAAATTACTCCTTCAATCTCAACTCAGATGTTGCCTTGGCAGAGAGGCCTTCCCCCACCCAACAGCTTAAATTGCTCTTTCTTCCTTTTATACTCTAGCGCGTATTAACCTTAAAAAGATGGGCATCTGGGTGGCTCAGTCGGTTAAGCGTCCGACTTCGGCTCAGGTCATGCTCTCACAGTTTGTGGGTTCGAGCCCCGCGTCGGGCTCTGTGCAGACAGCTCAGAGCCTGCAGCCTGCTTCAGATTCTGTATCTCCCTCTCTCTTTGCTCCTCCCCCACTCATGCGCTGTCTCTCAAAAATTAAAAAAATATTTTAAAAAAGAAAACTGCCAGTTACTTCATCAGCAAAAGATGTTTTTTTGGGAGAAGAGTGAAGAATTACAATCTCAGTCAAGTAAGCTATGTCAGAAACATAGGGAAGTTAGGAGAACAAAGGAGGGGCACACTCTTTTAGAGAAAAAAATGAGGATTTGAGGAGGCTGTTATTAAACAAATAGTCCATTGCAGTAAACTGAGAGTTGGAAGTACAGTGGCTCCCCATTGGCTGCGTTGTGGTCGTCTCTCATTGGCTGATCTGTTGCTCGGTGGTGGCGCGCAGGTGGTGAGGAAAACCTTTCTTCCACCTGCTGGGGCAGGAAAGTAGTATCTGCCTGCAAGTTCCCTCTCTTCCTGTTGGATTTGGATTTGGGGATGGGTGGTGGGGCCTAAGAGCTCCCCTGCCAAACCTCCTGACTCCATTTTAGTGTGGTTTCCCTTTTGTGATTTTCATACGTGTCACGTACGTGTATTTGTTTAGGTTGGTAGGTAGGCTTTTAAAGCTCGTTTTGTAAACCACTGCCGAACTGTTTTTTGAAAGTGGATGTGCCATTTTGCATTCCCACCATCAGTGGTTGTTCCACATCCAATATTTGGTGTTAATGTTTTGGCTTTTAATAGTTCTGATAGGTGTGTCATGGGACCTCTTCAGTTCCCTGATGACAGATGACATTGACTAACTTCGCATATGAGTGTATGCCATCTGTATATCTTCTTTGGTGAGACACTTGTTCAATTTTTTTCCCTATTTTTTATTAGGTTTATTTTTTGATGGTTGACTTTTAGGAGTTCTTCGTATATTTTGGGTAACAGTCCTTTATCAAATACGTCTTTTGCACCTATTTTCTTCCAGTCTGTAGTTTATCTTCTCATTATCTTGACACTCTATTTTTTTCCAAAGTATTTATCGCTAACTAAGAGAATCTTATTATTGTTTATCTCCTCCCACTACAGTGTAAGGCCCACACACCACATGGCTGTTTTGTTCTCTGCTGTATTTCCAGGGCAAAGATGGTGCCTGGTATTTTGAGTGCAGTTGGCAATTATTTGTACATTGAATGAACGGGTAACAACTGTTAACATTTTCAGTTGGTTTAATTCTTAATGTAAATGGCATTAAGCTGATTTTAATTTTTTCCATCTTATTTGAAACGTGATTTCAAATTTTGTCATTTTAATCTTCAAAATTAAGGATAATAGCCACTTACAGTAGTGAAAGGTCAGTTTCCACTGTTGTGCATATATCGAGTTAAGATACATAACTGCTGATCTCTACTTGCTTTGTCTTCTCAAGAACCGTACTGATCTATTCTCCAGGAGGTAGTCACAGGACAGGGCAGTGGGAACAGGAGAATGTTTATGTCAGTCCCACAAAGCCTTATGAAATGAATGCCACCTGCTAGGCACTGGAAAATCCTAGTATGTTCAAATATGTAGTCATAGATACATGTGCACGCGTGTATGCACGCGCGTGCACACACACACACACTGAACCTTGCAAGGTAAAAAAATTATTCAGATTCTTGGTTCTTGATTGCTTTTTTATTCATTGTATTTGTTAAAGATAGAAATGACATGTTGGTTTTCTGCTGTAGTTTTTTCATTTTTTAAATTTTTACTAGTTTTTGGCTTTATGTATTTTAGTGTTACGTTGTTTGCTACGACTGATCATAGCTATTATACTTTTGCCCATCTTTGACTCAGTTAAAGGCTTCTTGCTTTGAATTCTACTCTGAATATTCCACTCTGCTTTGTTTGTGTTTGAATATGTCTTGTTTTTCTAAGCCTTTCATTGCTTTTTTAAATTGTTGTTCTTAAAAATAAAACATATTTACAGGGGTGCCTGGGTGGCTCAGTTGATTAAATGTCTGACTCTTGGTTTTGGCTCAGGTCATGATCTCAGAGTTGACGAGTTTGAGCCCCATGTCAGGCTCTGCACTGACATGTGGAGCCTGCTTGGGATTCTCTCTCTCTCTCTCTCTCTCTCTCTGCTCCTTCTCTGCTGGTGCTCTCTCTCCCTCTCTCAAAATAAACGAATAAACTTTGAAAATAATTAATATTTTACAGAATTTTTTAAAATCCTTTCAGAAAAGCTTTTAAAAGATATTTTGGTTTTCTATTCCTGCATAACATAACCATCTCAAAACTTCGTGGCTTCAAACTAGAACAATTTATTATCTGTTGTGATTCATGGATGGAACAGGTGGATGGCCCTTCTGCTCCATGGATATCCGGCTGGTCCTGCAGCCATCTGGTGGCTCGCCTAGACTAGAATGTCCATAGTTGCTCATTCACATGGCTAGTGCGCTTGTAGGGATGGCTTGTCTCCTGCAGAAGGAACGTGTGAACTTTCGGAGTAGAGTGTGGACAGCAGTACTACCTGTGTGGGCGGTTGACTGTTATGAAACCCATAACATGGGTTTTGTTAATGGGAAAGACGTCTCCGCCAGAATCAGACAGATACGTGTGATAGCTCTGTTGTGGGACAGTTACGTAGCCACGAACAAGTGTCAGAACCTTTCTTAAGGCTTTTTTCCTAGCTCAAAAAAGGCAACACATATTTTACCATTTGTAAATATCATAAGAAATGGTAGTAGTGCATCTAAAATATCCTGCCTTATGCCTGGCCCATGACCGTCAGATGTGGGACAGGCCAGACCAGCCATATGTCATCCAGAGGAAATTATCCGAGTGGGTGGATTACTTCTGGAGCGGGTCTTCTCCTTGAGCAAAGCCCAGAGTTTGAGAAGAACCATGGGAGGTTGGCAGTCTTGCTGGGAAGGTCGCATGGTCCTGGGTACAAGTTTCTGGCCCTACTCCTACTTCAGCTGCCTGTTATGCCCACTCTGAACGTATTAAAATCAAATCGTGGTTTTAACAATTTGGGGATTGCAGTGAAGAGAAAAGAATCACTTTACTAAAGAGACTCAGCTTGTAAGACATAGCCTGATAACAGAAATATTACAATATGAGAAAACCGCCTCATAAAAATCAAGGATTTATTATCTTAGGTCGGTCCATCTTTCTCTGCTGGGTGTTGAGAAACCTGTCTTGCTACGAGGGCCTCCTGAGCTCGCCTCTAATTAAACTTGAGGATTTTATCTCCCGCACTGGCAGATCGCTGCAGATTCCGCCACCTGACCGGGCCCTCTGATCCAGGGCCAGAACACTTGGGAAGGGGAGTCCATTCCATTTATTGCCATAGGCTCTAAACCTCTCAAGCTGTGCTAGGGGAGCTGGTGTGGGTGGCGTGGAGGGAATAGCCGTGTCCCTTCTCTAATGTCCCAGGATCCCTTACAGGGTCACCTGACCAGCCTTCGAACCGTAGCCCATGTGCTGGACTTTCTGGACGACGTTCCTGTAGACAGTTCGCAAATCTGGCTGTGTACGAGGCCCACCTGAGGAGGTTTAAAACCCCCAGTGCCTGTATACCACTCCCATAGATTCCATTTTAATCGGTCTAGGGAGTGGCCTGGACATCAATTTTTTTTTTTTTTTTTTAAGCTCTTCAGAGGATTCTGATGTGCAGGCCAGTTCGAGAGGGTCCCACCAGGTTGCTTCCATCCTCCCCTGGTCAGATCGTGTCTGTGGCTTGAACCCTCTAGCTGCTTCTGTTTATCCCCCTAATGATACTGCCTACAGATCTCCTCCCTCTGGTTGGGGGCTCGGAGGGAGGGGACAGGAGGGCCCTCGACCCTGTTTCATAGATCGCCCTTTGACTCCTTTGAGTCAAAGGCACACACTCCTTTGAGAAGAGTTTGTAAGCCATTAGCCTTGGGGGGCCTAAGTCACCCTCCGTGTGTCAGAGAGCCTGCCTGTCCTTTGTCCCGCCTTCCTGTGGCTAACCAGCTTCATTTTCAAGATGTGTCACAACGGTTGCCTCTGAGTTTACTGTACAGCAAAAAGTCTTCCCCTAATTGGCTGTGTGTTAGGCTAACCGAATTTGAGTTTCTTGCAGATTTTCATATCAGATTAACACATTTGCAGTGATCGAAAACTTAGTTTGAAAATAGAACATTCCTGGAGGCAGCCTCGGATCTGCCTCGCGTTCTCCAGCAGCCTTTTTGAATTTGCGGTGTGCGAGGTTGGGGGCTGCTGACCACTGTCTTCAAAGCAGCTGAGGAGGGAGGTAAACCGAAGCTGATTAAAAAGGGGTAGAGGCTGAGTCCTCGGCCTCCTCTCTCCACCTCACCCCGACCCCCTGGCCTCACTGGCACACATGGAAGGGCTCCCTGAAGACCTGCTCGGTCATGACTGCCTGCCTTCTGCTTCGAGTCCAGGTAGCCCATCAGAACGTCCCACTTAGGGCCCAGGGTTCGGGCCACTTGTAGAATTCTTTGTTTCTGCTTGGACTCTGGTGGTGGCTTTTGTTAGGGGATGTTATCAAACAAGTCGTAATTTGGAAGTCCGTGAACTTTTAAACGCAATTCTCGGGATGTCGTTTGCAGTGCTGGCCGCCGCAGGGACTCCACTGCCGAGCGCGTGTGGGGGCTCTTTGTGGCTTCGCGTGTTCATGGGAATCGTATTCCTCCTCAGCTGCTGCATCCCATGACCTGGTGGACACCGGGCCTCGGAGTTGCTCAGACTTCTTTCTGCTGAGCAGAGCGGCTGCCTCGAAGAAACGGCCAGGGCACCAGAGCGTGTAATTTTGTGCACTGTTACCCCAGCTTTCTTAAAATGATTTTCTCTTTGGCTTCATTTCCTCATCACTTCTTTCTTCTCTTCTAAAACTTGCATCCTTGTTCCCCCTGTCATCCATTTTTAGAATGCGCTGGTGTACAGATTTGCAAATAAGTACTTTAAGCAACTGCCTTTCTGAGGTGCTCTTCCTACTCCCCGGCTGCTCCTCCGCCTGTGGTTCTCTTCCCCCCGCCCAGGGGTGGAGCCCAGCTGCTCTGCGTGGAGGGCCTTCCCCAGCCGGGGTCTCCCCTCCCAGACCCGCCCCGAGGCCCTGGCTCCTCCCACCCCCCAGCTCTCATTTCCGCTGCTGGCCTTGGCTCGCAGGCCACAGTGTCCACCAACCCGGATCCTGGCTCCCGTTCCTTCAGCTCTGCTCTCTCTGCTGAGCCAACTTCCTCTGTGAGACCTTTGCTGATGCCCCCCAGGCAGCGCCCACCGCTTCCCCGATGTCGCTTCTCTCCTGGGGCTCTGGCCTCTGCCTGCACTAACCCGGCTGCGGTGCGCCCATAGGCGCCTTTGTGCCAAATAGGAAAAGGCACCTGCCCCTTCCTCAGGTGACTTTCTAGAACTGCCAACTGTTGGGAAACTGCCGTAATAAATCGGAATTTGGGATGTTTAACCTGGAAGTGGCAGCCTGCTAGGATCGTGCTGTGCTGAACGGCATAGTTGTACTTGAGGGCCCTTTTGTGAACTGTCTGTAGTCCCCTCAGCACCATTTGACCAGAGCAGGCCCTCATTTGCTAAACGAGAGCGTGAAAGTACAAGTATGTGCCTCATTCTTATTATAAAAAATAGCAGGAAAGGCATATATAAGGTCTTTTTGCACTGAACATGAATATATTTTAATTCAGAGACATATACGTTTATATATATATATATATATGTATATATATATATATATATATGTATGTATGTATGCATATATTTACTTTTCAGTATTTCTGAAATCGGCAGGTATCTTCAAATCAGTGTAACCTAGCGGTTAAGAACATGGACCCTGGCGCCAGACTGCCTGGGTCCGAATCCCAGTTCTACCACTGAGACACATGTCAGTGACTTTGGACACTCTACCTAACCTCTCTGTGCCTCAATTTACTTATCTATAAAATGGGGATGATAACAAGTAGTTCCTACTTCACGGGGTGATTGTGAGAATTAAATGAATTATTGTATGTACTGCTTAGAATATAGGTGCCAAGCACCTAATCGGGATAGGTATTACCTACCATCATTGTTATTAAAGCCTGTGTATATACTTAATACACGATTGTTTCTTTTTAACCCTGAGAACCTGTCTTTAATCCGTGGCGTACAGCTTCTATCGATGGCGTCTTGTTTAGGTGGGCGGCTGCCTGGATCCAGGATCCTGCGCACTGTGGTCGGCCACGCCCCTCCACACCGGTTTTCTGGTTGTTCTGAGAGATACATAGCGCACACGCGGGATGCCAGCAGGCTTCGTTGTTTCTTCTTAACATGGCAGAAGAGAAGGGGGGAAAACCAGGGCCCTGTAGAGACGAGGCTTGTTTTGAAATTTCAACTTCTTATTCATGTTCTAAAGCTTGGCTGGGTAGTAAATCTTGGCTGTCTTAAACTGGAAATCAGAGAGAACTGGATTTGAAAAGTGACCTTAATGTAAAATCTTTGTCTCATTGCAGAGCGACTCCTCTTTGATGATTTTCAAGAAAGCCGTGCTGTGAAGTGGCAAAGGTAATGAATGTTCTGGGGCCACGTTCCCCCTTGGAACCCGCCAGAGTATTCTCAAGTTAGAGAATAAATGTAAGTCGCTCCCTCGATAATGGTGAGTTTTTCCCGGTCTCTCGTGTCCACTTGGGCTGTGAGAGATGGGTGGGCGTTCGCTGACATGTTTCCGGGCCCTTCCCCTTCATGTCTCATGCCAGCTGTAGAAACTACAGCTTTCTGGGGAGCTCTGTGTGATTCATGCTCACAGCCCCACCCTCCTGACTTGTCCTTCAAATTAAGCAAGATCTTACTCATGCATTTTTTGGAGATGCTCCGGCCCTTTCCATTATGAGCCTAAATGGCTTTTCCCAGATGACGTTGCTGTAATTGGCTTACACTCAACTTTGATAAACACTCTTACCTACTACCCAGCACCAGCCCAGACGGTCACACCGGTCCGGGTGCCTGTATTTGGGGTTTCAGCAGCCTTCTCTTAGTCGAACAAATGCATAAAAGTAAATAACACAAGGACGATCTACAGCTTCATCCTTCCTAATCTGACATGTTGATCAAAATCCTTTTTATACAGAAACCTCAACTGAATGTGATTTTAGTGTAGAGCCGGTCAACGTTAGCCCTGTCTGAGGGGGTATTTAGTTCTCAGTTCCCAGAAAGGATATCCACAGGAGGAACTTTCTCCAACAGCCCTGCTTAGGGATTCATTCACCTTCAGACTTCAGAAATAAGTAGACAGTTGTTACTAATGTCTGTATGCCAGAAGGTGGAGGAGTAGATGGTGAGAATATAGTCACCCTGACTCACAGATCCGGCCGGCGGAGGGACTAGCATCGTGCCCGGCGTTTTGCACTGTAACGCCTTGGACCTCTCTAGGTCACTTCAAAAGCTTGGTCCTAGAGAAGCATATAAAACTCTAGGGTTAAATCTTCAAGTGGGGATATGAAATACCACTTCCTATCTTCTCCTTCCCAGCTTATAACTGGGATTTCCATCTCTGTCTAAAACGTCATTTCTTTTTGGAGAAATATCAGCAAACAGAGGCATTTACCTAAACTCATGGAGGGGGAGGACGCCCTGATGCAGCTCGGGTGGTCAAAGCAAGCTGGAAGCCTGCAGAAAGAACCGGACTCATGCCTTTTGTTAGTTTTTTTTTTTTTTCCCAGTTGGTTGTCGACATTTAGAATTAGAACAGTTTAACATAAGAGGTCTCTTGACATATTGGAAGATCCATCCAGACTTGGCGTGCACAAGCATCGTCGGCGGGAGCTGGGCCGAAGCTGCCCCTCGGCCGGGCCGTGCACTCCCCGCTTTCCAGTGTCTGTTCTCGTTTATGTGATTTATCTGGTCCTGTGGGCATTTGAATTGTGACCTGGATCTAAGCCAGTGTCCTACTCTGCTTTATGGTCGGGTATGTTACAGCTAAACAGAAAGGCCTAGGCCAGTTGTGAGCAGTGGTTCTATGGCCACCCGGAAGGAGTGCAGTTGGTACCACTGAGGCCCATGTGCTGCTCAAAGCCCCACCCAGGCCTTCAGAAGACAGGAGTCAAGGCCAGGGTGGCCATGGTATGCCGAATTTGTTGAGCTGGCTCCTCTCCATCTGTTCATTCATCCTGAAAGTCATGACCACAGTTTCCTCATCCGGGGGGGGCGGGGTGAGACATTTTTCAAAATATGAAAGAAAGCAGCCAGTGACCACACCGGCCCATTCGTAGGCTCATAAGACCAACTGTTGTCACAAAAGGATAAGCTTCCTGTTTACCAGCCGGCAGGAGACAAAGTGGCTGTGCTTCCTGGCCACGTAGGACTTGGCACACAGGCTGGGTTCTGTCCGAAGAGACAGCAGTGCTGAATGCCTGCTCTGTGCTCAGCTGTCGCCCCCACGGCTTGGGTCCTGGATGTGGGCCACCCTCGGGAGGGCACTTGTCGCTTTGGCTCCAGAACCAGCCCTGGCTTTCTGAAAGGAAGCAAATGGGGAAGGTGGCCTCGCCTCCTTGCTGGCTTCCTCTTTAGCTTCCCTTTCCCTGTGGGGCCCAATCCAGCCGAAGGCCCTTGGCCTAAACTTGAATTTAACGACAAATTCATGTCTTAATTTTTAAGTCTCCAGGAAGCAAGATGCCATGGCCTGTGGGGAAACTGGTGGTTCTGTCCAGCGTGGTGGCCGGTAGGAGCCGCACCCTCATGGTTACCTTATACCAAGTAAGTATCCAATGAGCCCAGCTGCCGAGGCGTGGCTCCCTCCCAGCTCTTTCTGCCCTGCTCCTCCATCAAAGGAAATACTTCAGATGCTTTCCCGAGATTAGAGAAAGGAGGAGACAGCTATTTTTAGTAGCTAGTACACCATTCCCGCTTATCCTATAATCCCAGTTTTTCCTGGAGCTACAAGTGCAAATGAAAGGGGCAGGATTCGTTTGCATCCGAAGCCTCGCGAAAAGCTAGACGGGCTTCCACCCCAGTGCGCACACGAGAGATCCCTGAAGATTTCTGAGATTGCGTGGAGAAGAGAGTGAAGGGGAAACCAGATGGTTCACAGGTGGGGGAAGCTGGCTGTCTTTCAGGTCTCGTTGGCCTGTTTGCCCTGCCAGTCTCTGCTGTAGGTTTAGGGGAGGAGGGGACCTTGAGCAAGGGACTCTGGTGAGAGCCGAAAATAAAAGCAGAGTCCAGGATGCAGAATCCCGACAGATGCCTCTTCCGGCCCCACGACACCCAAATTTGAATTTGTAAAGGCAGGCCACAATTATTGTGGGCGGCCAAGACATCGAAGGTCATTTCAGTGCTACTGGCTGCAAAGCAGCAGCAGTTTTTTTTCTAGACTGACTTTCTTTGAAGATCCTTTATGCCCGCCCAGCTTGGCTTCTCACGCCGACTCTGCCCCATTTTCACTTCCTGCCAGTGCGCATCACCAGCAGACAGGCCGACAGGGCTCCGGGTCCCGTGCGTGCGTTCTTCCCCACCTCCCTTCGGCCTGGGCCCACGGCTCTCTGTCTCGAGGTGACCTGAGGCGAGCACTGCCCGGATAATTCAGCCTGGAATGGCTCAGCCTCCTCTCCCCTCTGCCAAAGGGGTGGGGGCAGGCCACACCAGGAATGGGTACATTTGATGGGTCAGGAGACTGCGGTCTTCCCTCCTCAGGAGGCTGGGCTCATCCAGTAGGAACAGCCCAGCTGGCATCTGTAGCCGACTGCCCGGGTTGGATGCCAGTGCCACCTCTGCGCTTGCCGTGTAGCCTTGTGGGAGGATCTCTCGCCGCAGTTATCTGTGAGATGAGGGGTAATACCAGTGTCTGTGCAGGAGGTTGTGGTAAAGTTAAATACGTGGTGAGATACAGGAGATACCGAGAACGGTGTCTCGCCATGGAAATCTGGACCCGACATCTGCTCCTCCTTTTCCCGTCGTGGCTGGCACCGTGCTCGTGCCTGCAGCGTCCCCTGCAAGCCCAGTCCTGGGAAGTAGCCTAGGAGGAGCGCTCTCCCTGGCCGCTCCTGTTGCCTTCCATTCCTGGGGTCGAGCCTGCAGGAGGGAAGCTCTTTCCTGTTGCCAAACCGAAACCCCTACTTAGGACGCCTGCCTTTGCTCTCTCCTCGAAGGCAGCTTGTCTACCCTACACCTTCAGGGAGGTACTTCCTGGGGTTTCTGGTAGCCTTGGGGCCAAGTGTACCTGAGACTGAGAGCAGTGTATAAGCTTTACCTACGGGAAACGTCGCCTTCAATCTATAAACTTGACAAGTTGGCATTTTCATGTTCTGTTTCTTGACCCAAAGGTTTTGTTGTTGTTGATGTTGGGGTCTGTTTTATGCTGGTTTATTGGGACCTTCATCCTAGTGGAAGGAGCAATGTTTAGAAGTCCAAAGTCATAGATCTTGTCCCCAGCTCTGCCGTGGGGGAGCCATGTCACTTTGAGCAAGTCATGGAATCACAGAACTTTAGAACTGAAAGGAAAGCCAGAAAAAATCTGAGCCAACCCCTCAGATGAAGAAATGAGGCAATGAATAAGGCAGGGAATGAGAGATGAAGAAATTGAGGCACAGAAAGATCGAGTACCTTGTTCAGGGTCATTTGCCACGTCCCCGCAGATACTGACTTTCTATACTTTGCTTTTGGAGTCTCTCAAATGGATACGTTCAGGTAAATGCCCCCTAATCATTTTTCCGTCCAGAAATTTCACATTTGTTTCCATGCTGTACGTGAATTGTATCTTCCAGCTTTCTATAGAGAGTCTACCTGACGGAGTTTAAAAAAGAAAAATAAATGTAACAACCGTCTTTCCTCCTGAGAGGCCCTTTCCGGGGCTTTGCCAGCTGGCACTGGAGCGGCCGCACAGCCGCCCCGAGGCCCCGGCCGCTCTGGGCCCTCCTCTCAGCGTCTGCCGTCTCCGCCTCACCGACAGGTACAACTTCGTGGACATTGCAGATGCCCAGGTCACACGCTCACCTTGCAGACCGAGGTCGGGGAGAGGGCCGCCGTCGCGGGGGAGAGTTGTGGAGGAACAGGGGCGGGAACACCCACTAGAGTAAAACCGCCGCTGGCAGTGCTTCTGTGAAAGCATCACGGACGACTTTACTCTCCCTCTTCTTTCTGGGGGTAACCGTGGCAAGCAGGGCAGCGTTCGCGCTCGGGTCACCATCTCGAACAGAAGGTTGTAGGGAAGTGACCAGCGGCAGTGTGCCACAGCTTCCGCTTTGAACTTGAAATACATCTACAGCCAGTCAGTGCTCATTCAAGTGTGAGCTCTTTAAACTCTTTAAACTGTAGTTCTAATGCTCGGTTAGTGCACTGCTGTCGTGAAATGCCAGTCCATTTTCTTTCTTTCTTTTTTTTTTTTTTGGCATCTATTTATTTTGAGAGAGAGACAGAGCATGAGTGGGGGAGGAGCAGAGAGAGAGGGAGACAGAATGTGAAGCAGGCTCCAGGCTCTGAGCTGTCAGCACAGAACCTGACTCGGGGCTTGAACCCACGAACTGTGAGATCATGACCTGGGCTGAAGTCGGACGCTCAACCGACTGAGCCACCCAGGAGCCCCAGTCCATTTTCTTACATCTTCTTTTATCGTTCAGCCAGTAAACCCACCTGAATATGAGATGCATTTATTCTTCTGTTGAACAAGTATGTTTTGAGCCCACAGCAAGCTGGAGGAATGATGCTAAGCTGTGTGGGGAATGCAGCCATGCAGAAGGCTTTCCGGGAGGTTATGATTTAAAATTCCCGAGTGTGACAGGGTGTAGCGAATGCTGTGATGGTGGCCTGGGAGGGAGCAGTTAGCCACCGGGGACATTGTTGTGAAGGGAAGGACTGCCGGCTCCGGAGCAGTGTGCCCCGCCAGCGTGACCTCCACGGAGGTGCAGGCTGCCCAGGCAGCTGTGGCGGGTAGGACGGGCTGGGGCCACAGGGCCGCGATACCACGGTGTGAGGTACGCGTGCCCGGCCTCCCCAAACCGTCCAGAGCGGGACAGGACCTTTGGAGGGAGCCAGATGGAAAATCAGGTCAGCTCTCCGGCTGGTCTAATTTCGAAAACAACCAATTCTGTGAACGAACATCGGCCGTCATAGGGTTAGCGCTAGAAGACCCCGCTTTTTCATCTCTGGGGAGCACAGCAGTGCATTCAACTGTATCTCGCATTTACACCCCCAGTTGAAGATTCCTGTCTCTGGATCCAAGTCAGAGGGCCGTCTCTACGTCAGCTCGTCCAGGGATGCTCCCTTTCAGAGGTATTATGGGAAGGTGGGTGGGAATGGGGGAACAGGAAGAGAACCCTCCGATGGAAACAATCCTGATTCTCATTTCCGTTGGTAGTGAAATGATGGCAGTGGTAAGAATTCGTTTTTCAAACCTTGAAAAGGTTCATGGCCAGTGCTTTGGCTCTTAGCTCAGTGCAGCCTCCTGAACTGTCCTCTCCTCATGCTGCGGACTGTGAAGAACTGGACGGCTCTACTGCTCTAGATCTATGAGATCGATGCTGTGTCACAGCTTCTAACCCTCCCGCCTCAGTCGTCACACACGAACAAAGGCATGGGTTCCTGTTCCAGAATTATTCATCACACGCTTTATAGAAGATCTCCACCCCGTTAATTGGCTTTTCTTGTCTGGTTGCCAGTAGCTACATTCACTCACTCCCCCTCTGGAAGCCTCTCCAGAGATGCTTGCTGTTTAGCCAAGTTGTGTTTCAATTCCTGAGGACGAAAGCGGGCAGCCCTCAGGAGCCCCCAGCCGGCCCCCCTTGGGCCCATTGACCTCTGAGCCCGGGATTCATGCAGGAGCTGGCAGAATTCCAGCCAAGAATTGAAGGTTGATGTGAATTAGGAAATGGGGAATAAGCTCCTTCTCTCTCCTGGTGCCCCCTCCATTCACCTGTCATTCATCCTTTGTTAAGCCTGCCTTGACAGTGATGCTGGTTACACACGGAGAGTCCGTAAGAAAATGTTAAAACATTTATGTTATCATAGCTCTAACATAAAATAGTGTTTAAAAATTTTAAGACATTATTCAAAAACAACTGTTTTGTTCCTTTCTTTCTTTGGCCATGTCTTTTGGTGTTTGCGATTAGAGACTATTCTTTTAGTTTCTCTCAGGTGGCACCTTCGGGAGGTGGTCTTAGAGCTCAGGGATGGTCAGCAGAGTCCCGTGTTTAAGCTCAGCGGGGACCCTGGTGATGGAGGAGGAAAGGTTAGGTGATCAGAGGGACCTAGCTTTCTCAAGCACGGCCTTCCCTCTTCCCAGCTCCCTGCAGGGCCTTGAGGCAGGCTTCCCGCACGGGGCTGATTGCTGGCATGTGGTGATTTTGGTATAATGCTAATTTGACCATTGACCACAATTATTGTGGGTTTTAATTTAATCAGAAATGGACATTTTACTATGAATTTATAAGAATTTATTTGCAAATTCACCAAAAGCAAAGCACAGAATAAAAGGAATCAGTGTTAATAAGATGTTCGTTGATTTTTGCTAGTTCTCTTTCTTTCCTGCCCCCCTCCTCCCCCGACCTGACCCCCATAGTGTTCAGTTCCCGCGATGAGAAGGCAAGTCTTACTAGCGCCGAAGAGGTCTGTAACTGTTACCGTGAGGATGCCCCACCCTGAGTTCAGGTTGTTAAGTAGCTTGTGAACGTTGTCAATCCCTTTGGAATGTTTTTTTGCCTCACTGCTGTTTTATCTTTTTGTTTCTGTTTTAGTCCTCGACTATCTTCCTGGTGAAGATTTGCAGAGTAACTGCTTTAGTCCAGAGGTTTTAGAAGCTTAAAAAATATGTGTACATAGCACGTGCAAAACCAACTCGGGAATGGTAGTTTGAAGCCAGCAGGTCCCTTATCCTTCTGCTCTGCAAACAGCCACATCTTAGAGGGGCACACTTTAGGTGCTACCTTTTTTCTAAGGGAACAGTATCAGGAAGCCAACCATCTTCCTCCCCTCTGAGCACCAGAGCTGACGAAAACCAGAAATCTGATTGCTTTGAAAAGGCCAGTATCACCCTCTCACTGTTATTAGGCTTAATGCAGTTATAATTGCCTACAATAAAGGACATTTGTTAGATCTTTTCCTTAATTTTTAATGTTTATTTTTGAGACAAAAATCATACCCTAATTATAAAAAGAACATATAAATCATTAAGAGATGTGCTAAAACTGTATTAGAGGTCCCAAAAAAGCATTAAAAAAATTTTTTTAATGTTTAGTTTTTGCATTTATTTTATTTTTTTTTTTTGAGAGACAGAGTGAGACACAGTGCGAGTGGAGGAGGAACAGGGAGAGAAGGAGACGCAGAATCCAAAGCAGGCTCCAGGCTCCGAGCAAGTGTTCACCACAGAGCCTGATGCGGGGCTCGAACCCACGAACTATGAGATCATGACCTGCGCTGAGGCTGGACACTCAACCAACTGAGCCACCCAGGTGCCCCTTTAATGTTTATTTTTGAGAGAGAGAGAAACAGAGCACAAGCCGAGTGGGGAGGTAAAGAGAAAGGGAGACACAGAATCCGAAGCAGGCTCCAGGCTCCGAGCTGTCAGCACAGAGCCCGACGCGGGGCTCGAACTCCCGAACCATGAGATCATGACCTGAGCCGAAGTCGGACGCTTAACTGACCGAGCTACCCCTCTTATCCTACATTCTTAATATTCATTGGAGAGAAGCCTTTCAGAAAGTATTGAGCTTAAATTTGATATAGAGCATGAGGCCTTTGATTGGAAGTTATTTCTGTTTGGAGCTTGTTTCTTTAAAAACAAGTTTTTTTTTTAATACTTTATTTTCAAATTGGTTTACATGTAACACCCAGTGTTCATCCCAACACGTGCCCTCTTTAATGCCCGTCACCCCCTCTCCCACCTCCCTCATCCCCCCTCCCTCAGTTTGTTCTTAGTCTTTGAGAGTCTCTTATGTTTTATCTCCCTCCCTCTCTGTGTCTTTTTTTCCTTTCCCCTCTAGCCCTCCCCCTGGTTTTTGCTTAGTCTCACAAAGTCCACCTATTCGTGGAAACATAGGGTATCTGTCTTTTTCTGACTGACTTATTTCACTTAACATAATACCCTCCAGTTCCATCCATGTTGCTACACATGGCCAGATTTCATTTTTTCTCATTGCTGCATAGTATTCCATTGTGTATATGTACCACATCTTCTTTATCCACTCGTCAGTTCATGGGCACTTGGTCTGCTTCCATGATTTGGCTATTGTCGAAAGTGCTGCTCTGAACATTGGGGTACACGTGCCCCTATGCATCAGCATTCGTGTGTCTCTTGGGTAGATTCCTAGCAGTGCTATTGCCGGGTCATAGGGTAGCTCTATTTTCATTTTTTTGAGGAAACTCCACACCGTTTTCCAGAGGGGCTGCACCAGTTTGCATTCCCACCAACAGTGCAGGAGGGTGCCTGCTCCTCCACATCCCCGCCAGCATCTATAGTTTCCTGATTTATTCATTTTAGCCACTCGAACCGGTGTAAGGTGGTATCTCGGTGTGGTTTTGATTTGTGTTTCCCTGATGATGAGTGACTTTGAGCATCATTTCATGTGTCTGTTGGCCATCTGAATGTCCTCTTTGGAGAAGTGTCTATTCATATCTTCCGCCCATTTCTTCACTGGATTATTTGTTTTTCGGGTGTGGAGTTTGGTAAGTTCTTTATAGATTTTAGATACTAGTCTTTTATCTGATATGTCATTTGCGATTATCCTTTCCCATTCCGTCGGTTGTCTGTTAGTTTTGTTGGTTGTTTCCTTTGCCGTGCAGAAGCTTTTTATCTTGATGAGGTCCCAATAGTTCATTTTTGCTTTAAATTCCCTCACCTTTGGAGATGTGTTGCATAGGAAATTGCTGCGGCTCAGGTCAAAGAGGTTTTTTCCTGCTTTCTCCTCTAGGATTTTGATGGTTTCCTGTCTCACATTCAGGTCCTTCATCCATTTATTTTTGTGAGTGGTGTAAGGAAGTGGTCTAGTTTCATTCTTCTGCATGTTGCTGTCCAGTTCTCCCAGCACCATTTGTTAAAGAGGCTGTCTTTTTTCCATTGGATACTCTTTCCTGCTTTGTCAAAGATTAGATGGCCATATGCTTGTGGGTCCATTTCTGGGTTCTCTATTCTATTCCATTGGTCTATGTGTCTGTTCTTGTGCCAATACCATGCTGTCTTGATGACAAAAACAAGTATTTTTTGAATAGGTAATAGAGTGAAATGAGTCTCCCTGAGAGCACTTTTGCAGATAGTACAATCTGTACAGTCTTTTAAAGTACAGTAAATCCTCAATCCGTGAGCATAATTTGTTTCAGAAACATGCTTGTCATCCAAAGCACTCGCATATCAGCGAATTTCAAGAACTGTTGGGTCAGTTGTGATCATGTGACATTCGGCATCACATGCTACTCACAGTGCAAGACATCGCTCACTTATCAAGTTATAAGTTATTAGAAATGTTTGCTTGTCTTGCGGAACACTTGCAGAACTTTTACTCGCAGCCCAGTTTTACTGCAAATGGTAGAACACTGTACATATACTTTGGTGCTTTTTTTTTTTAATGTTTATTTTTCAGAGAGAGAGAGAGAGGGCGAGCAGAGAAGGGACAGAGAGACACAGAATCTGAAGCAGGCTGTCAGCACAGAGCCCGACGCGGGGCTCAAACTCAGACTGCGAGATCATGACCTGAGCGAAAGTCGGACGCTTCACTGACCGAGCCCCCCAGGTGCCCCTGTGCTGCTTTATTCTTGAGCAGTTCATACTGCTTACTGTGTATATGTCAGCTTACATACTGCTTCATGTCCGATTGTTCTCCAACTTTTACGTCCGTTCAGTGTTTGCTTGTGTTTTCTTCCTGTTGCCAAGTCCTAGAAAGCCAGGGCCCAGATGGGCCATCTGTTCTGAAGAAAAAGCAAGTGACAGTTTTTGTTTATGAAGAATTTGAATTAAGAGGCTTTTCTAACCCAACTGACAGGAAATAGTATTGTGTCATGAAAAGGTCCTTGATTTCTCTTTGGAAGTCACCATCTTGAGCACGTCTTCCAGTTAAGTTTACTTCCTTCCGCCTTCTTGGGCGACTGTGAACAGGCCGCAACTTGACCGTCGCAGTAGACAGACACTGTCTTCCATTGCTCTGAGCGGAGCAGTGATGTGTATTTGCCGCCACCACTTCCTGTGTGTCCGGTAATCACTGTGACTCAGCCATGGACTCCCACTAACCACCTTGAAGACATCTTGGATAATGCACGTTGTCATCGGGGGGAAAGGCAGCTCTGGCCCACAAGCAGAATTTGAGCAGGTGCACCCTGCACGCCCTGCTCAGGGCCTGGAAAAGGGCTTCACGAGAATTGTGAGAATTTTACAAAGACTGTGGAAGAGAGATCACAGCCAATAAATGGGAGTTTGAGTCCCCCGTCCTTCCCAGGATGCGGCATGTTCTCCCCTGCGAGTCGCCTACCAGCTGGCATGCGGAGTGGGTGGGCAGAGCCTGGGGACTTACGGAGCGTCAGGAACACAGTGCCAGAAGAGTTCCAAGCACCGGCGCTCCAACGATGGAGAAGATGGAGACACTGACGAGGAGGAATCCAGGAGGCAGGCTGGAGGGAGCAGTCATCTCATGGGCCTCGACGTCTAAGATTTCAGCTGCGATAGAGAGGGGCCTGCAAAATGGAAAGAGAACACCAAAAAAAGGCCTCGACAGGAGAAATGTGAACTAAGATACCCATTTTGGCCAGGGGAAAGGTCAGCGGAAGACACAGCAGAGGCAAGCCCTGGAAAGGTAGGCTGGCCACAGCGTGTGCCGCTGTTAGCAGGTGGCTGATGGCCGTCCTAGACGCGGGAGTGAGCACATGGTTGCGCAGTTAACGGACGTTTCAGAGCCTGAGATGAATACATCCTGACAGGACTGATGGGACTTCTCGATAAGTCACACCTTTTTCTGTCATCGAGGCCAGTTTTCTAGGATTGGCTGCCTCCTCCCTCTCTTCCCTTCAACCATCCCCCCCTTCACCACTTTAATAATACCTGATGAGACAAGGTTTTATTACTCCTGGTTTTGGTATAGTTGCTAGCAGTAAAGATGAAGAAGCTGAAATAAATTACATGTACACGAAACAGCCAGAACTTGGCCAAGTGGCCTCTCTGTGCCGGTGCAGTGGAAAGGTCGAGGCAAGGCTCAGTAGGCAGCGGCTCAAGGGTTTCCTGAAGGCAAGCAGCCGTAGGCCACTTGCCTGGTGTTCAGTTTGTATGAAAACTATGAAGAAATACCAAGCACCTGTCTTACAAGTGAGGCAGTGTTTTTACCGCTTGTTGAGATGCTTGGCAAAAGCTGCCGTACACACAGGAGGCCTGATGGCCGCGGAGGTCAGGGAGGAGGCGGGGGGATGGTGGGAAAACCTCCAGGCCCCACCCACAGGATTCTCGCCTCCTGCGTAACCTGTACAGCGTCCAGGCTTGTCTTGTGGGCAACTTCAGAGTTGCTCAGTTGAAATACATTCAGGAACATGTACAGAAAAACTGGCATTTTACAATCCGGGGTTGAAAAGTGGGAGATGAAAATACTAAAAACCTGCCTCTCAGACAGTGGTGTGTGTCCCGTATCATATGTGGTGGGATATTAAATGCCGTATTGTTTTGATGTCTGATCTTATTTATTTGTTTCCCTTAGGAACAGCCTCATTCTTACCTGGACTCAGACCCAGAGGTAGAAGCGCTCAGAGAAGACAGCCTCTGGCTCTTGGCAGTCTGTTCCCGGCGTTTTTCTTTGGCCTCCTTCATGCTGCTGGCCACCAGTCTGGCATATTCTGCAGCCTCCTGGTTATTTCTTAGTGCGCTGCTGCTTCCAAGCTTTACGCTGAGCTTTCTGCTGGAGGACACGGGGAGGAACAAGACGCTGAATCTTGGGCGCTTTGATGCTAGGTTTCTTTCCTTCTTCGCTTAGGGGCTTTCTCACAACAGCCTGGCGGACATCATCTTCCTTCAAGAGATCATAAAGTTTGTGGATTCTGCCGGCTCTTTTGGGTCCCGGGCGCTGAGGCACCGGAGTATCAGTGAGTCCAGGGGTTTCCTTCTCCCCTTTTCTCACGGCGAGCACTGAGAGTGGCAGCCGCGGTGCAGTCCGAACAGCTTTGCGCTGCTTCTCCCGTCCTCCTCGGTCCCTGGCAGGAATGCCGCCTGCTCGGCAGTAGGCGGACGCGGGTCAGGACGCCCTTCCTCACGGGGAAGCCTGGTCCTTGCCACCACTGACCCAGACCGCGTCACCCTTCCATTCTTCACTTAGTTCATCAGCAGCCACTTCTGGGGCCATTCACTTCTCAGAAAAGGTATGAAGTTTCCGGTCGTCGTCCACTTCAGTGGCAGCCCGCTGCCTCCGCGTAGCCAAGAAAAAGCCCTCAGCTTTTAAGTGCAGCCACCATTTAGTGTCCCTCACCTTGCAGCCTTAATAAGAAAGTAGTTTTGTGCTTGCAAATCGGTTTTATAAAGTGAGAAACTAAAGCAATTCCTCCCATGAATGTGGTTGCAGAATTCTAAATACTAGCAACCTGGATCCAGGGACATACGATAAGTGGTGTATCATTTTTCCCGAAAGAGTGTGGTGCCTGTATCTTCGCCGTGCCCTCCTCTCTGGGAGGATTACGTAGCCCTGCCTGGCTGAGCTCCGGCGTGACCCATGGCTTGTTTTGGCCAATTGATCTGTGAGTGGAAGCGATCTCTGAATAAAAGTTTTAAGTGCCAGCCCTGGGTTCATTGTGCCCTCTTTTCTCTCTTCCCTAAAGTCAGTAATGTTTGAGATGGTGGCTACTCTCGGGACTGGAGTTCTGGCATGAAGAGGACAGCGGGCCCACACGGGACATGGAGCTTTGGCGAGAAACCAGCCCTTAAAGGGCCCTGAGATCAGGGGACATCTTACATCAGCTTAACCTAGCCAGTTTTGGTAACAGTGACTAAGATTTATTTCAGGAATGCAAGGTGGTGCAATATATAGAAATCTGTTATAAGCTAATCATATAAATAGAGCTAAGGAGGAAAATTATGATATTTAATTTTTTTTTAAGTAGGCTTCCTGCCCAGGCGGAGCCCAACATGGGGCCTGAACTCACGATCCTGAGGCTTAAGACCTGAGCTGAGATCAAAGTTGGACGTTTAGCCAACTGAGCCACCCAAGTGCCCCATATGATACTTTTATAGATACAGAAAGGCATGTGTTAAGTGTTCATATTAAAGACAAATGAGACTTGATAGTTCTCATAAGAGGAGAGCGTGCATGTACGTGTATTCCCAAAGCCAGTAGCTTCCCTAACTGGAAAACTACCAGAGGTTCCTTCCGTTCAAATCTGAAACAAGATAAGGATACAGTATATCCACTATTAGGTAACATTATGCTTTATCCAATAGAGTTAGGCAGAAAATAAGTGAAAAAAGCAAGAGGCCTAAAAATTAGGAAGAGTAAAGCAGCTGCTGTTTATGTAGGTGGTATCATTATATATCTGCAAAATCCAAAAGAATCTGTGGAAAACTACGGAGTATTTAGTAGAGGACGTTATAGAAACCATCTTCACATTTACAAATAATAACCAGTTAGAAGAGATAATGGAGAGGGGCACCTGGGTGGCTCAGTCAGTTGGTTGAGTAGCCGACTTTTAATTTCAGCTTAGGTCATGGTCCCAGGATCGTGGGATCGAGCCCTGCTCTCTCTCTCCGGGCGCCTGGGTGGCTCAGTTGGTTAAGTGTCCAACTTTGGCTCAGGTCACGATCTCATGGTTTGTGGGTTCAAGCCCTATGTCGGGCTCTGTGCTGACAGCTTGGAGCCTGCTTTGGAATCTGTGTCTCCCTTTCTCTGCCTCTTCCCTGCTCATGCTCTATCTCTCAAAAGTAAACAAAAAATAATTTTAAGAGTCTCTCTCTCTCTCTGCTCCTCCCACCCCATGCTCTTTCTCTCAAATTAAAAAAAAAAAAGATAATGGTGAGCAGACCCTATTTACAGTAGCAAAACAAACAAAAAACCCACAAAAATTTAGGTAGAAACTTCGCAAGAAACTGCAAACTTCTATGAGAAGCACTGAAACTATGGAGCGATAAAAGTAGAAATGGACAAGGCCCGCCACATTCGTGGATTGCATGGTCCCCCATCAGAAAGACGCCAGTTCTCCCCGAGTTAAACTTAATGTGATGCCAATAAAAATATCCTTAGCATGGGGCGCCTGGGTGGCTCAGTCGGTTAGGCGGCCGACTTCGGCTCAGGTCATGATCTCACGGTCTGTGAGTTCGAGCCCCACGTCGGGCTCTGTGCTGACGGCTCGGAGCCTGGAGCCTGCTTCGGATTCTGTGTCTGCCTCTCTCTGTGCCCTCCCCTGCTCATGCTCTGTCTCTCTGTCTCTCAAAAATAAATAAACGTTAAAAAAATTAAAAAATATCCTTAGCGTTTTTTTTTAAAGTTAGACAAGCTGGGTTATAAACTCATTTGGAAGAATAAACTACTAAGGAAATCCCTGCAAAGCAAGAGCAAGGAGGCAGGACTAGACATTAAAATGTATTTCTAAATGAAGTAACGAAGCACTGACCCATGGAGAGACGGTGCGGTGTCCCAGGATCCAGATCACGGACGTGCCCAAGTGTGCACGGAGGCCTGGTTATGATAAAAGCAGCATCTACGGGGAGGGAGGCGAAAAATGATGTTGAAAACACCTGACAGCTATATGCAAAAAGATCCATTTCTCACCATACAAGTTCCAAGTAGGTCAAAGATCTAATTGTAAAAATGAAACTATCTAAATACTAGCAAAAATATTGGTAAACTCTTAGAATGTGGAAGTAGAGAAACTTTTCCAACCATGAGTCCTCTAGAAGTGATAAGGGAAGCTGATACACTTGACTAGATAAAAAATATCTGCCTGTCTGGAAATAACAAAAACAAAGCAAAAAGCAAATGACACAGTGGGGAAATAGTTTACAATTTAAATCATAAAAGCTAATATCCCTGATTTGTAAAGAGCAAAAGTAGAGAAAAACAGTAACCCAGTAGAAAAGTGGGCAAAAAAATATTCATGAATTCACAGAAAAGAAATGCAAGTGAATTTTAAACATTCGGGGGAGGGGGGGAAAGGCTCATTCTTACAAAGAATGCAAATTAAAAGAAGATCCCATTTTTCTTCTAGAAAATTGGTAAAAATCCCTAAATTTGAGAACCTACTTTCTTGAAAGGCTGTGAGGAATCAGGCTCTCTTAAATTGCTGGTGGGCACACAGTGATACAACTCCTACAGAGTGGAACTTGACAAGATCTAGAAAAATGTTACCTGCCTTTTCCCTTCAACCCACCAATCCCATGTCTGAGACTCTGTGCCAAAGATACGCTGGCAAAAATACAAAATGCCGTTTACATAGTATTATTAATGTAATACTATTTGTAACAGCAAAAACTTGAGACCACCCAAATATAACCAAAATATCCATCAATAGAAAACTGGTTAAATAGACTTTGAAACCTTTGATAATTCCACACAACTGAGGAGTGTATGCGTGTGTGTGTAATGCATATTGTATATGCATGTGTGTGTGTGTATATGTATGTATGTATATATTAACTCCTACTTTCAAAAAGAAACAATAGAATAATAACTACCTTAAGGAAAGCAAACAAAGGTCCAGCGGATATAGGTAGGGAACAGGGATAGAAATTTTACTTACCTGAATATACCTTCTTTTGTACTTTCGACTTTGAATCATGCTGTTTTGTTTTTACAGAAATTAAAAATAAAACCAAATCACAAAAAGTCTTTAAATATGTGTGTATATACATACATACATATATATGTATATGCATATATAAATATATAAAATATATAATATATATATTGAAACAAGCGAACCTGTAGTGAAGAAATATCTCAAGTGAGTTTAAAACAGTTCTGACTCAGCATCCTTGGTAGGATACATCCAAATGGCAAAAAGAAACCCCCAGAAATCTTAAATTCCGTTCAGTGGGCTCGTGTGAGCGTACACGAGTACATACACGCATTCCCTCACACACAATCGAGACTTCCTCCTTTCCACATGTGTAATTTCCATCTCCAACGGAAAGAAACTTGGCTCTCATTATCCTAGGTATATTTACTAATTTGCTCAAATCTAGAATATACGAAAGGGAGTTCCAGAATTGCTAACTCTAAAAGACAATCCCTAATAACTAGAGGGTTTCACTTTTTTTTTTTTGGACATTCATAAAGGTAAATTTTATAAACGGATGCACAAATCTTCAAGTGTACAATTTCATGTATATTTACAAATGCTTGCACTCATGTTACCCGTACCCTATGAAGATCGTGATCATTTCCATCCTCCGGGAAAACTGCCCCCAGCCCCGCTGTAGTCCATTTCCTGCTCCTACTCTGATCCCAGAGAGAACCAGGTATTCATTTTTTTTTCACATAAACTTCTTTTTGGTGCTTGAGATTTACTTTAAAAACAGTCCACACATCAATGAATCTAGATTACAAAATTGTGATTGTTGAATGTTATTGGTCGAGGAGTATGTGGGGTTTATCATTTTCTCTTATGAGAATTTTTGAAATTGTCAGTTTTTATGTTAAGTGATATTTCAGTGTTTGTTCAGTCTCCTTTCCCAGGTAGTAATCCACTCTATTCTTTCATGAATTCTTACCATAAACCCTGGGTTTTCATAAACCCTGATAAAGTAGACATATCATAATATCTCAAGGCAAGACACCTCCCTTCTCCCCAATATTCATAGTCCTTCCTTCCCTACTTTTCTCATAAAGCTCATCTAAGGGAGGAAATTATGGGAGGGATTTGCTTTAACATGGTATTTATATAAAATATTTGAGACCTTAGATCAGCAAGATTTACTCTTAATAGCTCAAAGAAGGAAGCTTTTAGTATTAGCCATTTTTAAAATACAACTTATCCAAACTACTGTCACAAAATCTATACTTGTTTATCTAAGAACCCCTTATCCAGCCGGGTGGCAAATATCTTACATACGACAGTATTTTAGGTCCCAGTTTCGGTGGGAGGATTTAAATGGGGATAAGAAAGATACAACATAATCCAGGACACTTTAAAAAGAAAACATTTAAGAAAATTATACCACTCTTTGAAAAGGTAACTTAAAGGTCACATACCTCTCAAAGGGGAAGACAGTGTTGTGTTCGGCGTCTGTGAAACACACGGGATGAGCAAGACGGCCAAATTCATAACAAAATTAAAACTGTTAAAACTTCGCTCAGTCCCCAGAAAAGGAACTTGGAAGCAAAGTATAGTGAATTAGAGAGTCATTTGCTGAAATTTGAATATTAAAGATGATCCTATTGTGTGTTGGGTTTCTTTATCTAGAAACACAAAGAACTCACTGTGGTGAAAACGGAGCAAAAGCTGAAAGCTTTGAGAGCACATCAAGGGTTCTGTATTCAGGACACATGTTCTGGGCAAGTCCAGGGATCTGGCACGGAGACTCATTTGGAGAAGCCCTAGTTATTTAAGACCTCGCCTGGGGCTGGGGGGAAAGTTCTGTAGGATGGTAGTTAGAACCTTGGGTTTGTTTTCAACCAGCAAAAAAGCATTTGTAAAAAGTTAAATCATTTAATTTCTCTTCCATTGCTGGATCGGTCACCATAAAAATGACCTGACCTGTCATCTAAACTATTCCCCCACAAGAAACTGAAATCTTAAATTCCATTCAGTGGGCTAGTGTGAGCGGTTAAGAATCCAGCTTCGGCTCAAGTCGTGATCTCACGGTTCATGAGTCTGAGCCCTGCGTCGGGCTCTGTGGTGATGGCTCAGAGCCTGGAGCCTGCTTCGGATTCTGTCTCCCTTTCTCTCCGCCCCTCCCCCAAGCATGTTCTATCGCTCTCAAAAATAAACCTTGAAAAAAAAATTTTTTTTAAATGGCACAGAACCAGACACATTGTACTACCATCGACTTCCGGGTTTTGATGATTGTTTTGTAGTTGCCGAAGACATACTGAACTATCTGACTAACTCCCTGTTCCACTGTCTAGGCCCCCAGACCTGGCCTTTACTGTCCACCTGCTTGTACTCACCAACCTTTCTCTTGTATCTTCTTGTAAGCTCGCCTTTCGGCTTTCCCCTTCACTCAAATGAAACCTGAGCACCCCACCCCCACCCCCCTCCCCCGCCTCCCAGGTGACGGCGACTGCTTGGACATAATCTCTGGCCTGCCCCGACCACCCGGACCATTTGAGCTAAACCTGACTGATACCTGCACAGATGGACCATGGAGTGACCTCTGGAATGAGCTATTTATTACCTTTTTACCTCATTTTAATACTAAAATCTCCATCTAAGGAGGAAACTCAGCCACCATTTACAAAACATACAATGTATGTATGGGCACACGTGACCTTATGCCTGCCTCTAAATAGGATGGCCGGGCTCCCCCATCTAAATATGCACCCCAACCCTAAGCTAAAGTAACCCACTCACCCTCTCCTGGAGTCACAGCTTTGGAAGCCATTTCCTGGGATCTCTCCTTATTTGCTGCAAATAAAAGTTTGTGTGAAAACTCGACCTGGTACAGTTTCTGACTCACCAAGGAGTGAACTCATGTTGTTTTGGGTACACTCGTAAATCTGTATTTCAAAATAAAGTTTTTAAGGGGTGTAGGACAAAGACACGGACTATGTTACTTTGAGAGGGGCAGGGGTGAAGTGATAGTCCTCCCTCCTGAATAATTTCCAGCTCTCAGAACTGGATCTCTTAAACTGATCTCTTCCCAAATATCTTCATTTATTTTCTGCTAGGTGCATTTCTCTCACAATTTGTTAGAAGGCTGCTTATTTTAATAATAGAGATAACTAAAGAGATACTACCAGTAGTAAAAACCCATCACAGTTTACTGAAATTAGGATTACATTTTTTAAAGCTTATTAGAGAGAGAGAGAGAGAGAGAGGGAGAGAGACATCAGGGACAGAGGCAGAGAGAGGAGAGGGAGAATGCCAAGCAGGCTCTTTCTGGTCGGCGCGGAGCCTGACGTGGGGCTGGAACTCATGAGCCATGAAAACGTGACCTGAGCCGAAAGAAATCAAGAGTCAGACGGCCTTGGGCGCAGAGGCGCCTAACAGCCTGAGCCACCCAGATGCCCTATAACAACTTTTTACATTAAGAATGTACTCCTGGGGCGCCTGGGTGACTTAGTCGGTTAAATGCGTCTCACTCAAGTGCGGTTCACTCTCGATTTCATTCAGCTCAAGTCATGATCTCATGGTTCCTAAGTTCCAGCCGCACGTAGTCAGGCTCTGCGCGGGCCAGGAGGAGCCTGCTTGGGGCCCTCTCTATCCTGCTCTCTCTGCCCCTCTCTCTCTCAAAATAAACTTTTAAAAAAAGTTAATACTGCTGATATTGTATTTAGTAAAAATAGTTTGGTAAGTAAAACCCATATTTTAATAAAATGCAGAAGGAGGAATGCAACCAAAGTTGTAAGATTATTCTGCCATGTGAAAGAAACTGCTCTCTAAAGGCCTGTATCAATATTGGTTTTAAATAGGAAATATCCCATATTTCAAATGCGTTTAGGTTACAACAGCCTGGGGGTTGGCAAACTTGTTCTGTAAAGGGCCTGATAGTAACTGTTTTAGGTCATAAAATCTCTGTTCCAACTGCTCAACCCTGTAGCTTCAGTGTGAAAGTAGTCACAGCCGAACATAAATGAATGGTCACAGTGTGTTCCAGTAAAACCTTATTTAACAAACAGGCAACAAGGGTCATAGAATGCTAACCTCTGCACTAGCCTAAGCTCAGGTGATTCATTCTCCAGTTATCAAAAAAAAAAAAAAAATCCATTCAAAACCAAGTTGTACAAAAATATTTTTAAAAATTACTGCATTATGGACAGGAGCTAAAACGTAGCCAAAGGTAAAATGAATAAACATAGGTAAATATAAATGAGAGAAAGGAAGGAAAGGAAAGAAAAGCCGCCAAAGTACAATCCACAGGGAAAGGCCCTTCCCCAGCAGTCAGGAAGGTAGCCTCGTTGTTATTTAAATAATTTCTCACATAGGTCTAAGCACGACGAGTTAAAAATGACCACTGGAAGATTAAGTATCAAAAACACAAAAAAGGTAAAAACAAAGAGTATTCAAAACCATAGCATCAAAAACAAAATACACAAGAGAATAAAGGATGTGCAAGATCTCTACGTTAAAAAATTAAAAATACAAAACAACGCCAAGAAAAATTAAAATGAAATCGAGTAACTTGTTCTGCGAGTGTCCTGCAAGACCAGCAAACGTTTCTAACACATTTTAACTTGATAACCGAGTGCTGTCTTGCAATACGAGCACCATGTGATGCCAAATGTCACATGATCACAACTGGGCCAGTTGTTCTGGACATTCTCTTGATACACAAGTGCTTTGGATTACAACCATGTTTCCAGAACAAAGAAGGCTCGTAAACCACAGTTTTACTGTAAATGGAAACATATACTGTGTTTAGAGACTGGAAGGTTGTTAAAATATCAAATTATCAAATTGATCAACAGATTTAATAAATCTCAGTCGAAATCCCATGAGGCTTTTTTTTTTGGAGGGGGGTGCAGATAGTAATTTTGGAAGAAATTGCCAAGCCAGCTCTAAAATTTATTTGGAAATGCAAAGGACCAAGAATCAACAGCAGTCTTGAAAAAGAAGGCATTGGAAGTCCTATTTTACTTGACATCAAGACAAAGTTTTGGCAAAAGTATAAGCTAACAGATTAAAGGAACAGAAGAGCGTCTAGAAGTAGATCCACAGAAATGACCTTAGATAAGGACAGGACAACAAATCAATGGGGAAAGGAAAATGTGACAAATGGTGCTGGAATGATTGAATATTCATACAGAAAACAAATACACTTTTTTTTTTAAAGTTTTTATTTTTGAGAGAGAGAGAGAGAGAGAGAGAGAGCACGAGTGGGAGAGGGGCAGAGACAGAGAGGGAGACACAGAATCTGAAGCAGGTTCCAGGCTTTGAGCTGTCAGCACAGCGCCCGACGCGGAGCTCGAACTCGGAACGGTGACATCATGACCTGAGCCGAAGTCAGATGCTTAACAGACTGAGCCACCCAGGCACCCCAGGAAACGAATATACTTGACCCTACCTAACAGCCTCTGTCCCCACACACAAACAGTAGTTCAAAGTGAATCATGGCCCTAAACATAAAAGCTAAAACTATTAGGGCTAAAAAAAAAAAAAAAAAGTATCTTCATGACTTTGGGGTAAGGACTTCTTAAAGAGGATACAGAAAGCATTAGCCATAAAGCAAAAACTGAAAAATTGGACTTCATCGAAATGAAAACCACATTTTTCTGAAAAGGCATTATTGAGAAAATAGATAAGCCAGGGTGGGAAAAAATATTTAATACATAAATCTGACAAATGACTTATATCTGGAATATATAAAAGAACTATCACAACTACTGAAATAAAAAGGAGAAAAAAGGACAAGAAAATGGTTCATCAAGCACATGAAGCAGTGTTCCTCATTAGTCACCAGAGAAATGCAAATTAAGCCAGTGGGCCGTACCACCGCCCATCCACGAAGATGGTGAAAATGAAGAAGATGGCCGACAATAAATAGATCCTAGCAAGATGGCGAAGCAGCCAGGACTCGGGTATTGCTGACAGGAATGGAAAACGGTGCAATCACTTGGGAAAACTGGTGGGTAGCTTCTTAAAAGGTTCAATAAGCATCTATCCTAGCATTCTATTCCTATTTAATTGACAATGTGTCCACAAAAATTCCTGGACAAGAATACATAAAGCATCTTTATTCAGAATAGCGGAAACCTAAAACGGCAGAGGGATCCGTGAACAGAGGTATGGACACATAAACTGTGGTATATTCAGAGGATGACACTGCAATAAAAAGGATCAAACTACTGGGGTGTCTGGGTGGCTCAGTCAGTTGAGTGTTTGACTCTAGATTTCACCTCAGGTCATGATTTCACGGTTCATGAGTTCGAGCCCCACATCGGGCTCTGCACTACAGTGCGGAGGCTGCCTGGGAGTCTCCCTCTGCCTCTGCCCCTCTCCTGCTCATGCTCTCCCTTTCTCAAAATAAATAAAAAACAAAAACAAAGAAAAAGGAAAAGAGGAACAACTACTGACATAAGCCCCAACATGGGGGAGTCTCAAAAACATCCTGCTGAGGGAAAGCCAGACACCAGAGAGCACAAGCCATAGGATTCCATCCGTGTGACTCTGAGAATAGGGCAAACTGTAACAGTAGAGTGAGAGCGGGGTTACAGGGTACGCGCGGCAAGCCTGGTGCGGTCTGCAGCAGATTTACATCTGCACATTTCCTTATTTGCAAATTATATCCCTGCCTCCCACGATAAAACAATCGTTGGAGAGTAGGCTCCTGGAGATTAAGAGTTTTAATCTAGTTTTTTAAGTTCTTCAACAAATTGAAGCTACGAGGTAGTAAATGACCTTCGACGATTTTGATTATTTTTAGTTTCATCAGTCCAATTCAAATTCCTACAAGTGTGAGCTCAAAATGTATTTAGGATTTCTTTGTTAGTACCTTGAATAATGACCTTTCCCCCTATATACAACGATGTATGCTGATGCCATGGGTTGATCCTGCTTTAGCCTCCGCGAACTGAGCTGTACACAACCCGTTACGTTACTAGGACTGTAATTCACCTCTCGTCCAACATTCTCTGAGTAACCTTTATGACTTTTTCTCTAGTAAATCTTCTCCCAAACTGAGGTCAGTTGTAAACGTTTCAGAGTTTGTGGTGTCTCTTAATTAGCGTCTAACTACCGGACAGTGGCATTTTCTCTTCCTTTTCATGTGCAATCAACAAAACACAACATTAAAACACAATCTCCCAATTGACTAAAACCACTTACACATTTTGCCTATTTCACAAACTTCTCATCAAGCTAAAATATTAGTGAATATTATAATTAAAACTGGACTTATGAATTCTATGAATAAATTCGACAATACTGTTTAGTTCTCTATAAACTTGTTACAAGAAAAAATTAACAGCATTAGGCAAATATAGAGGTAGTTGGTAAGTCATTAATGGAAAGATTTTATTTGGCCCAATTTTGTGAAGATCCTTCATGCTCTATTTATATCATATAAACCAAAAAATTCAGTATACCTTTACAAGTATAAATGCTTCTAAAAAAGCACTGAACAACTCCAAATTCAAAGTACAAAAGCAAGTAAGGATCTCAGCACACTGCAATCAGCAAAGCGGCCAGCTAGAAGAAAACAAATATGGCAACTGTGTAAATGTATTTATTTTGAATGTTAATATAAAATGGCTTGGAAAAAGTCTAAAATGTTATCTGAATGATTCTGATTTTAAAACTGGACAAATCTATCAAGTATAAAAATATGTCATTCAATACAGGGCATTCTCACTTCCCTCCTACTTTTCTCAGAGAGGTATTTACACAAATTTGCCTCGATCTGTCTTTTAGTTCTTCCAAGACTTACCTGAGGCTTAACATAGTGGCCACGGGTTTTCACTGAAAACCCTGCCGCTGTGGCAGAACTTCCTCTTCCTCCTTCTAGAGCTGGTTTAGAAACTGTGTAAATAAAGCCAATTTAATGAGAAAATAGTGCGACCTGATGGCCAGAACTGCCTCAGCAATCTCATCTGCGGGTGTGAACACTATCAGGGCCCTGCACCCGCCCGGCAGGGCTGGGGGCGATTACAGACCGCGGGGTGTAACACTGAACTCTGCACACACTCTGAAGCAGGCGGTGAGGTGCTGCCACTGTGTCAGGATGTGACATCTGAGAACTCGTGCTGGAGGAGAGCACCGTGTGACTGCCAAAGAGCAGCCTGCGAAGGGACCGGTCTGAGCCATTCACAGCATGCGACAGCGCGCAGCACAAGCCTGGCGTGTGTACACAGTACCAGGGGACAGACCGACCGCATTCACGAGCATCTAACGACCTGGGCCTAACGGAAGATAAATAAGGACACTACTCAGACTCTGTGTGAGAAAAGAGATTTAGTTGCTTCGAGTTACACAGGGTACGCTTTTACATTTCCATTTGTTCAAAATAAGAATTTACTATTCATTGTGGGGCCTACATACAATTGAAGTGTTCAATCCCAATCAAATTTGACTGAGTATATTCTTTTAAGTCTTTAGGGAACAAGACTTTCTCCCTAATGACAAAGTATCCAATGTCAAATTTTTAATGAACAAAATAAAAGTTTGTAAGTATTTTGGCATTTTGGAACTTATCCTAATACAGTCTGAGGGTTAATAAACTCAACAGAAACAGAGGCTCCACGGGCAGGATGAACACGCTTCCACTCTTACCCCTCTCTGGGGGATTTTGTTAACAAAAACGATACGATAGCGTCTTTTCACTGACCAAAGCAACCATCGTGTTGATCAGATCACACGGACACTTGCGAGTGACCAAAGTTAGGTGACAAGCACGTGAGGTGGTGGCAGGGGCACAGCCTTGTGACAGTGGGTAAACATGAAGGTGTGAGGAGGGCAGCGCTCAGAAGCCGGCGCTGGTTTAATGTTACAGGATTACTTAACCTACCTTGACCTTGAAACCAGAATAACTGGAGGTGAAAAATCAACACCACCCTTATTGGTGACGTTGAAGAGAAAAAAAAATTAGCAAGGGTTTTTCACTGACAGGTTACAAGCATTAGGCAAAAACAAAGACATAAGAGGTCAAATCAAGTCGATACAAAGCAGTAATAAAATATAAAAACAAGACATTATCAAACTATCGTGGCTGTTATTCTAGGTCTCAAAATTTGGAAGATACCTAATTAAAATCTTATTCCCCCCAAAAAATCCAAAGTGAAAAAGTATCAATTTTAGTAAAGATATCAATACATATATGTAGATATAGATACACAAGAATAATGCAAATAGATTTAGAAAGATGTTAATTTGGCACTTTTACTTGGATTTTAAAGAAAGTAAATACAGATTATCTTGGCATACGAATTTGCATTCTGGAGAAAGAGGATTTAGAAATAAAAGGTTCAAACATCTCCCTTCTGAAAAATAACAGTGACACAGATAACTTTACCCGTTGAAACTCCTGGTTGGCAACTTTATAAATCTGTCTTGATATATCTAACTCCACAAGTTTGACAAAGTAATTTTAGTTTTTTTTCTATCAGTGATACCTGGTTATCCACTTTCAGTACATGTACCATTTGGCCAGAAGTCCATAAATAATATTAATGTTTTCAATGCAGAAATCTTAAAGTTCTAAAGGGAAGTATTGCTCAGTAGATAAATTCTCCTGGAATTTCTTGTAGCAAAGGTTCCTCAAATTTAAATCGTTTGGATATGGCCTTTTGCTCCATTTTCTCTTTTTCAGACTGTCTGCATTGTCCTAAAGTATATGAAGTAAATACAATTAACTCCTCTGTTACAACTGATTCCTCGGTTTCTGGTTTCTGAGTATCTGAATTAATTTCAGGCACAGAATCACCTTCTTGGAGTGCATTTGCTTCTTCTAATGTCCCTTTCACCTTGAAAGAAGGATCTTGAATACTGTTCTCTGTCAACCACGGATGTTTTAGACATTCCTCAGCTGTGGCTCGATGTCTGTAAAAAGATACATATTTCATACTTAAGTAGTTTAAAACTTCAATTATAAACTGGGACATAAGAGAAGTGCCTGGGTGGCTTAGTCGGTAGAGCATGAGACTCTTGATCTCAAAGTTGTGAGTTCAAGCCCCATATTCTGTATAGAGATTACTTAAAAAACCAAAATCTTAAAAATGAATGAATAAATCTATAAATCAATCATTTCATAAATCAGAATATAAGGTAGATTTATTGTATTTTGGGAAGTATGAAGAATTAACAAGAATCTTATTGTGATTCCTGAATACGCCTGGCAGTTTGGTGTTTGTATGCAAATGCCATTCCCACAATGTTGAAAACTACTGTAAGTAAGGTATCTCTGAAAAGTCCCTTTAGAAGACCAAAAACAGACAGACAATATCTGTTATACTGAGATGCAGCTTACATTTTCTAGAAACATTCTCATTTTTTTTAAATGTTTATTCATTTTTTGAGAGAGAAAGAAAGACAGACAACTAGTGGGGGAGGGGCAGAGAGAGAGGGAGACCCAGAATCCGAAGCAGGGTCCAGGCCACGAGCTGTCAGAGCTGTCAGCACAGATTCTGATGCGGGGCTCGAATGCACAAACTGTGAGATCACAACGTGAGCCGAAGTCACACGCTTAACCGACTGAGCCGCGCAGGCGCCCTGAAACAGTCTCATTTTTGACACTTTTTCTTTCAACGGATGTAGTAAGTTCAAGGTCTCATCTAGCTTAATGTCTACACTTTTGTGTTTCGGTTAACCTGCTTTTGTTCAGAGCAGATCACTCAAAAGTTGACAAGGATCAATCCTAACTAATACTTACTCAGGTTTCCTAACTAGAAGCGCCTTGATGAAGTCGACAGCAGACTCGGACACGGCATCAAATCCCTCCTCAGAAAAGCTCAGGTCCATCCGGGAGATGTTCAGGAACGTTTCTTGTTTATTGTCACCCAAGAAAGGCGACACTCCCGTAAGCATGACGTAAGTTAGCACTCCGATGCTCCTACATCAGAGTGAAAATGTAAGAAAAATTAGTGACCTATTCATTTCTTGAAACTAATTTGATCAATTTTTTCATAAATAGCTCTTACCACATATCTGTTGCCATGCTGATAGGATCATAACTAAGAATTTCAGGAGCTAGTATCAGAAACAGAAGAAAACATTTAGCCGTGTGAAAAAAATTCCTAATTTGCTTTTCGAGATAAAAATCTTTTTAAATGCTCATCAGAAACTCTAAGACAGTATTCAAGATTTGGGCTAAAATGAAATAAATTAACATTTTATATATATTATATAAATTAATCTGAATTATTGTAAAGTCTAACTAGATGTAATTAACTTATTTTTCACACCTGCACCCTCCATTGTTGGGTTCTGATACTTTTAAAATATCTGAAGGCATAAACACTGTAATAGAAACTGACAACGGACACCTTTCTCTTCCCATATTCTCTGTAATCAAGCATTGTATCTAACAGATTGCTACTTTTAAACCTTTCTCGATGAATCTGACTCTTCTTCCCCACCTCCCCCACCCTAGTCCTGGGCACTTTCCCCTCCTGACTTCCCCACTCATTCCAGCAGCTGATCTATTCTCTATGCTGTAGCCAGAGTGAGCTTTAAAAGGTCTACCCACAGACAAAAAGTCAGCCAACAAGGTTAAAAAAATCCCTGGGCATTCTCAGATGATATGCATCACACACAAAGACAACAAAGTTGCCTCTGTAGAATTGAGAAAAACAAGTATGCTTTGATAATATTTAAACTGGTGTCACACATAAAGCAATAGAAAGACATTCTCAAATGTTCAAAAACTTAGGAGAGATTTATGAAAATCCTCCTTGAAAGAAAAGCCTACTCATTGATATGATCCAGTCAACCAAAAGATTTTTTTTTTTTTCAAAAGCATGCAAATAGGAAGAAAAGACAAGCAATCAATTACCGGATCCATTTAAAAACAGATCAAACGACTGTTGTAATTAGGATTTTAAAAAGGGAATGAAGATGTTCTAATTCTAGGAAAAGACAAAACACTCAATCACATATTCGTTACTGGTTGGGGACAACCTCCCTCCTCTCTCCGTCCCCTGAATATGAAGAATGAAAGGTTGGGAGAAAATGTTAGGCAGGTTAAATTTCCTCAACTTCAACCTCTGAAAGTGACTTGTGAAACACAAGCTACAAGTATTATTTAAAAGTTTTACTTTATCAGTAAAATAATTTTTAATAATAGTTCAAATTTAAAAGTTTTAAAAGAAACTACTAGGAAATTTAAAATGAAATGCATAGCATCCAAAAGTAAAGAGACCAGAGGGGAAAAAGTAAAGAGACCACAGAGCAAAAGATGGTGGGAAGACCGTATGATTTCACTCATTTGAGGAATTTAAGAAACAAAACAGATGAACATAGGAGAAGGGAAGGAAAAATAAAATAAGATAAAAACAGAGAGGAAGGCAAACCATAAAAGAGACTCGATCTCAAAGAACAAACTGAGGGTTGCTGGAGGGCAGGTGGGCAGAGAGGTAGGTGGGGGGGATGGGCTAAAAGGCTGATTAGGGAGGGCACTTGTGAGGACCACTGGGTGTTATATGTAAGTGATGAATCACTAAATTCTACTTCTGAAACTATTATTAGTATGTTAACTAACTAGAATTTAAATAAAAACTTGAAACATTAAAAAAAGAAAGTTTGTGTTTATTATATGCTGAACACTGGTATAAGCGCTTGGCATAGCAATCCCGTAAGGCAGTATTATATTATAGCCCCATGTTATGGGTGGAGGAATGTGAGGTACAGAGAATTCAGGACTGAGGTGGCAGACACAGCCAGCAGATAGCACACCGCTCCCAGGCAGGTGATTCTGTGTAGGAAACAAGGTGGGAGTCTTATGCTCATCTCCGAACGTCCATGAAAGAAAGAGGAGAGGCCCCCTCATTTTTCTCTATTATATACTTTTGAATTATTTTTAGTTGTTTTGGGTTGGGTTTGTATTACTTTCATAATAAAGATAGTTCTATTTTTTGGAGAGAAAAAAGTTCTCTTGGTAGAAAATTTAGAATTTACCAAAGAACAGAAGTTTCCCATAAAACAAAACAAAACTCATTCAGGGCAATAATTACTACAGGGTTCTCAACTCACAACCCTTCATTCTAGTTTACAATGCTCTACACTGGCTGAAAAATCTGGGCTGCCTCTTCCTTGGATGAAGCCCTTTTAAGCCACATTCTGAAACCTTACTTTGTGGTCATGACACTTACTGAAATTTAAGTATTCTAGGCACAAAGAACACATCAACATTTTGAAGGTTGTTTTCTGTCTGTGATATCATTTATTACCTAATTAAAGATCTGTTTCAAATTGTAGGACTTATTTTTTATGTTTCTTTTTGGGGGGAGGGGGAGAGAGGGGGAGAGAGGGGGAGAGAGGGGGAGAGAGGGGGAGAGAGGGGGAGAGGGGGGGAGAGGGGGGGGAGAGGGGGGGAGGGGGGAGAGGGGGGGAGGGGGGGAGAGGGGGGAGGGGGGAGGGGGGAGAGGGGGGGGAGAGGGGGGAGGGGGGGAGGGGGAGAGAGGGGGAGAGAGGGGGAGAGAGGGGGAGAGAGGGGGAGACAGGGACAAAGAATCTGTCAGCACAGAGTCTCATGGGGGCTCAAACTCACAAACTGAGATCATGACTGGAGCCAAAGTTGACGCTTAACTGAGCCCCCCAGGCGCCCCTCAAATCATAGGACTTATGCTCAAGCTTTGAGTTATTGTTTTGTACTGTCATTGCCAAACAGCTTGGTTTTCCTCAACCCCATCGTCCTCCCAGACTTGTGTCCTTGGAATTGACTTTCCCCTGTAAACAGAGTCCTGCTGTCCTGGCTCCTTCAAGGAGGACTCCGTCCACCGTCTCCTCTGCGAAAGGAGGCCCAGGCTGCCCCAGGCCCCCCCAGACTGCAGCCTATCTCCCCCCCCAACACCTCTGCCGTCAGGTAAATACTCTTCCCTTCGGGCCCAGGCCCTGGGCGCTTGCTCTCATCTGACACAGAAACCATGCTCCTTAACCCGCCTGCCATCGCCTCCGACAACTCCCACACTCGTGTCCACGACCCGTGCGGCCACCAGCGTATCCACGCTTCTTGACCTACACGTCTGAAGAGCTGCCCTTCCACAGCCACATCCACGGCCTTAAAACGACCAGGAGCTGTTTCATCTCTGAAATTTTAAATGTTGATACTGTAATCTCTGGTCACAACCTTTAGATTAATTCACGGCCTTGCTCTGCTTACAGATATCTTTTTTTTTTTTTAACTCATTCAAACCACTAATCTTTTGCATCCTATTTTTCTTCCAGTTTATCAAAAAAGTCCTAGTTTACCCTTATTTTTGTACCAAACCTACAAGCCATGGCTCATCACCTCAGCTGCTCTCTTACCAGCACCTTCAACGGTTTAATATTTCTCTTTCTGCCAGAGGCCCTCACCCTTGCATCAATCCAACAAAATGCCCTGTTCACACATCTATGAAATCACAGGGCTTGCAATTACTTTAAAAATGTGTACTGGGAACTTGAAGTTCTTTAAAGGCCCTTATTTGTTAATCCTCTCGTCTTCAGATAATCTGATATCCTACACTCTGTGAAGAAAATCCTCTTCTATTCCGTTTAGAAGTAATCCCTTCAAATTTTCTTAGCCTTTCGGGAAAGGGATCATCAGTTTGGTACCTTATCTTTAAGTTTACCATTTTTAAATTTAATACAAAGGAAGGAGTCTCTGATGGCAGAATTTCAACGCAGCAGATGGCTGGCCCCACTATGAATCATGCCGCGTGTGAGTTCCCTGACGAAGAGGATGCCTGGCCCCAACAGGAGCACAGCCCGGGCTATGAATACTTACCCACATACTCAGGAGTGCCCATAATTTCTCGGAGTTCTTCACTGTTCTTCATTATTCTTGAAAGACCAAAATCAACTATCTTAATGTCACCCAGTGGAGATTCACTTGTCAGCAGAATATTCTGAGGCTAAAAGAAATAACACCCCACTCTCCAAATTAGTGAAACCATGACTGAATGGAAACAGCAACTAGCACGTAAAACATACACACTTCCACTGTGAAACAGATCGACAAATTTAACAATAAGCGGTCATTCTTTACACAAATATTTTTACAATACACTTACGATGCATAAGGCAACAGGCCTTGTACAATCTCTCTCGTTATAGTGGCTCCTGCTCAAACATAAACGTGCATCTACCCGTTTTAAAAACAAGACCAAGCCACTCATAAAGGACTCCCCAGCGACTCTGCATTTCTTTCTAGCCAATAACACACTTCCTGCTATTCCCTCACTCCTCAATGCAGTTGATTCTGGATTTTGCCCCCTCTCCTAGATCTGTCCTAAGATCACAAAATCCTTAATAATCAAAGACCCACCAAACCCAGTGGCTGTGTTTCGGGCACCGTGTCATACACACTGATTGCTGTGTAAGGCAGTACTGGCAACCACCCTCATCCGCCCCCTTGGATCTCTTCCTCCTCAATAGATCTCCCACCGTTTTCTCAGGATTTGTTCCCCTTTTCCTTTTAAATATTCATGTTGCGGGGCGCCTGGGTGGCTCGGTTGGTTGAGCGTCTGACTTTGGCTCAGGTCATGATCTCACTGCTCCTGAGTCTGAGCCCCGTGTTGGGCTCTGTGCTGGCAGCTCAGAGCCTGGAGCCTGCTTCAGATTCTGTGTCTCCCTCTCTCTCTGTCCCTCCACCACTCACACTCTGTCTCTCTCTCTCTCAAAAATAAACGTTAAAAAAAAAAGTAAATAAATATGCATGTTGCCCCAGATCTCTTGCCTGCTGGCCCTCTAGCTTTCAGCAATCTCATCCACTACCAACACTTCAGCCACCACTTACCTGCTGATGACCTCTAGCCACCCTCTACCCTAAGCCACTTGCTGACTCATAGGTCCAATTAAAATGGGCCTTTTCATTTGGCCGAAATGGGCCACACTTTCAGCTCCCACTACTAAGCAAAGGCTGTCAATTCAGTAAACACCTCAAGCAGGGATTCTTCTTTCAACTCCGCCAAACCCCTGCCTCTCCTTCCATACTCCCAATCTCAATACCCAGGTCACGTATTTAGGAACCATCCTAAAGTACTCCATCTCCTTCATTTTCAATCATATCTTACACCTAGCGAAGTCACCGGCATGCCAATGCTATTTCTTAAACTGCAAAACCCCCACTGCTTAAATTTGGGCTTTCATTATTTCTACCCTGGTCTACTACCCTCCTGCCTCTAGCTGCCCCCACCTTCAACCCATCCTTCACTGCACAACAACCTCACCATAATGTACGCCTGATCATGATACCAGTGCTAGTCCGCACCAATGGACACATTCTCAAACAGGATGTATCTGACCCATGGGCGAGAGAGAGCTAAGCCAAGGCCACAGAATCAATAAGGTTCAAATTCCTGGAATCTTTTTTTTTTACCTAAATGAAAATCACCTAAGACACTTTTACATAGATAGTCAAACAGATATAGACTAGAATATAAAATTTATTAGAATTTTTGAAATGGCACTTGAAAGGAAAGTTTCTGTTGCTTCAGAGAGTCTACACTTACTGTTTTCTACCGTTAAGAATATTTCTAAAGACAAACTGAGAAGCGCCAGTACTAATAAAGTATAAATACCACTGTAGCACCGCCAGTGTTTTATGACCCGGCTTCTGCTTCCTCTTCAAGATTAACCTCCTAAGAGCCTCCAGAGCCTCCACTATTCTGTAGGCAATCTGTGTTCCAAATCCAACAAGCTGTAATCCCTAAACAAGCTGTGCACCTCCAGACCTCATGCTTTTGCATTTATTGCCTTTGCTCAGGAAGCTCTCTCCCCAACAAATTTAGTCTCATCATTCACTTCACGCATGGTGGCTCTCAACAAAGCACTGATTCCTCAATAAAGCCTTCTCTGATGCCCCCTCTGGCGTGCCAGGGAGGGTTTGATGCCTGCCCCCCCTCTACTCCGCAACATCTTGTACATAGCAAACTTAGCCCACTGTTTAGCTAACTGTATTCTTCTGTCCTCTCCAACACACTGTGGTTCTCCAGAGGTTTACAATGAATGTTAACATTTCCTCTCCTCCCATGCATATTCAACCACTCCATGGGACTTCTGTGTCCTCATTCCTCTACCGCAGGTCACTAAAATCCAGTGACGTATTTATTTCCATGCTTTCTGGAGCACCACCTTAGCAGTGCCTGGCACTGCTGCCACTCCTTCCTTGTTTACAAACTCTTTTTCTCTTGGCTTCCAGAACAAAACACTACCCTGGTCTTCCTCCTAACTCTCTGGCTGCTGCTTCTGTCTCCTCTGCTGGTTCACCTTCCTTTCACCGGCCCATTAAATGGTGGGTTTCCCACGGCCTCATCTTCAGGCTCTTTGCTCTTTTCACTGCACACTCTCACCTTACCCAAGGTATCTGCATCCAAGGCTTAATTATCACCTATACGTTAGGAGTCACAGATTTTTATCTCTGGCTCAGACCTCTTCAACCAACTGCTTACCAAATCCCTCTCCTTTGAGGTCTCAAGGCTATCTCAAATTCGACATGCCCAAACCAGACTCCTACTTTCCCTCCCAAATCAGATTCCCTGCATGCCAATGACCGTCACACCCCAGGGAATGCCACCCTCACCCAGCAGGCAGAAGAAAACACTAAGAATCGCCTTGGTCATTCCTCCCCACTTTCTCCTCATTTAGCTAACGTGTCACCAGATCCTATTGATTTAAATAATAAATTTAAGCACTTCTAAACTTTAGTTATTTCTCTCCAATTAGAGAACACTCATTTAAGCTACCATCAATTTTTGCTTAGTTGCAACAGACTCTAAATGGTTTCCTAGGATCTATTTTGCCCATACTTACCCAGAGGATCTTTTGTACTATGTAAACCTGATCTGTCACCCCACTGCCTAAACCCTTCAGTAGCTTCCCACTGCTCTTAACTTCCAAATAGGTTATAAAAGCCCTGCTAGTTCGAGCTCCTGCCTAGCTCTCCAGCCTCATCATAAACCCGTTCCCCTTGGCCCAGGGACAGTGAGTCTCAATGGGCACTGTTCAGTCTCTCCTACTTGCCATGCTCTCTCTCACAAAAGTATCTTTGTATACTTTCTCCCCGTTCTTCCTTGCCTGGTGTCAACTTGCTGAGAAGACCCAGGATGGCAGTGAAGCAGATTCTAACAATGTTCCAAAGTGAAGAGTTGCAATATGAAAAAGGAAGTTGAGGTCTAGATGGGCCCTTTCTCTTAAAAAGGGCTCAATGTTGACCCAAGCATCCATCCAGCACTTCTCAGAAAATACTTGTAGATTATTCAAAGTCTGGATTCAGAAACAGAGGATGGGGAGAACCTAGAGCTCCATGAGCCACCGTTCTGGTCACTGTGATAGCACCAGGATCAGTGCCAGCACACAGGAAACACACTTTATTTGCTGTTTGAAAGGAAAAAACATAACCATAAAAAAGAAGGTGAAGGGTGTCTATTCTGTGTCAGGAATGGAGGCACTATAAATACGAGTAATAACAAGTCTCTATACAGAGAGATCGCCATCAGAAGAGAAAAGAGAAGCACCTATAACAGGCTTGGCTAACTCTGCTGTGCACTTTAAGTGTTGTCGTAGACAAAGTGTTCAGGCGATAAATAAGAGGGAATAATTCAGCCTTGGAAAATTACACAGAGATAAGTGAGCAGAACCTGAAGGAGAAAAAGGATTTTATCATTTATTTAAAAAAAAAACAAAAACAAACTATGGACTGCCTACCGGAAAAATAATAGAAAATAAGAGTTCCCTGTTCTTTTGGAGACTTACGTCCTAATGGGGACAAACAAGTATGAATAAATGATAATGCCTCAGGTAGTTTTAAGCAGCAAGGAGAACTGGAGCAGGGTAATGGATGACAGTGCCTGCTGGGTGTGTCTGTGTGCATATGCATGTTACGTTCAGAGTAGTCAACGAAGGTTTCTCTGAGAAGACAGTATTTGGGGAGAAAGCAATGCTAAGCAGCAGCAGTCACAGCAGAATACTGTGGGGGTGGGGCAGGCAGGGAGCATTCCAGGGAGAGGAAAGACTCTGCCCAAGGCAAAGACAAGTTACTAGTGGAGGGACTGCAAGCGGGAGAGCAGCACAAAGGTGAAAGGGACTAGTATGGTGGCAGGCACAGAGAGGGTGGAAGAACAAAACCAGGGCTTTCTGAGCCATTCTGGAAGAACTGGCAGAAGGCAGACCACAGGGGAGGGCAAAAGGACGTTCCGGGAAAAGAAAAGGTCACATGGCAAAGTGTACAGGTGAGCCAACAGCATGACACATGCAAAGTATTATCAAATACAAGAATGTCTCTGAAGAATGAGCCTTTATCCTATTTTTAAAGTCTTGAAAGGGAGACAGTGAGTGAGGGATCTATGAAGAAGAATGGAATGAAAAAACACAGAAGAAACTTTACTCACTACAGTGGCAAAATCCACAGCCCATTGTGACTCTTGCTGTGTAGGAGCAGGAACAATAAGGTGCTTATGTCATTCACTGACTAATATAGTCAGGTCAGCAAGAGAGGACAATTGGTTCGATTTTGATTCTCAAATCCAGAATCTGAGGTGCCCGCAGAACCACCCAGAACAGTTGGAAATTCAGTCTGGAGAGAATACAAGGCTGAGGATACTGCTTTGGAAGGAGAGGGCACAGAGGCAAGACTAAAACCATGGATTTAACTATGGCAAAAAGTGAAGGGACCAGGATGAGTTTTGGCTGATAACCACATCTAACAAGAGGCAACGAGAGTGACGAAGGTGCTCGAAACAGCAGTCTGAGAGAGAGGCTAAGTGTGGTAGTAAGAGAGGAAGGAGAGGATCATCAAAAGGGACGAGGGGAAGAATGAGGACCAAGAAAAAGCCCCTGAATATAGCAACTAACCAAAGTCTGAAAGACCTTTGAGGAAGTAATGTTTGGTAAAACCATGGGAGAAAAAACTGGATTACGACAGGTTGAAAAATAAATGGAAAGAGTAGGTGATCTTCCCGCTACAGGGCCATTCTGGCTTATTCTGTGGATATTCTCTAAACCAGGGCTGTCCTACTGAAAGGTAATACAAGTCACAGAACGTAATTTAACATTTTCTAGTGGCCATATTATAAAAAGTAACATGAAACACGTGAAATTAATATTCTTTAAATTCAATATGTCTAAGATATCCCTTCAACATGTAATATATAAAGTTATTGGGATATTTTGCTTGTTTTTCCATACTAAGTCCTTGAAATCTGATGTGGAGTTCATACTGTGAACACATCTCAGCTCTCAAGTGCTCAGCAGTCACAAATGGCTAGTGGTACTGGACCGAACACTACAGCTATGAACGCTTTTAATAAAAAAGGCATCTAAGTGATATCCCAATAAATGTTTCAGTAATCCTTAACAGCTCTTGCATAATGCCATATTACCACTGTGCAATCACAGGATACAGTTTATTTTGAAAACATATTCATAAAAACAGACTTCTCGACAGTCAAAATAACCATACTATAGCTCAGTATAATCTGTAATTTTGTACAAAAACCTTTTTTGAATCATAGAAAGTTTTGGCTACAGTAAAAACCTAAAACTGAACAAAAAGACAAAACCAAATTGCTGTCACTACAGAAGCTTGGACTGCAGAGGCATTCTAAATTGTTATAAATGCCCAAAGCAGGTAAAGCACCCCTGCCTTGCCACAAACACAAAAGGAGTGAAAATGCTCAGCTCATCAGTGTGTGAATCAATCTCTCCCTTCAACGATAAAATAACGAGAGGTTAAAAGCGCATTCTCTTTGTTAATTAGCTTCTAGTGATCTCAAGGAAAAAACCTAGGATTATGAATCCCAAGACTTTTCAAGGTAATTTTAGTTTTATTACATTCATGAAATACTATAGTAAAATAAAATGTCATTATTCACGCAAAATAGATGAGAGAAGTTTGGTTCTGTTCTATATATTCATCAGTAAACATGTTTTGCCCTTCCCAGTACATATAAAATGTCAAAAGAAATATTGCTAAGTGGAAATCTTCACCGTATCTTAAGGTCCATTTTATGATTAATAAAACGTGCACGTTGTGTGAATGTTCTTAAATATCATTTGTTCCCTTAAATTAGCTTACCTGTTTTCCCCTTATGGTTGTTTATACTTTACATTCCTTAGGAAATGCTTTCTTTAGCAATCACGCAAAAGCTAGCTGGGTGTGATGGCAATGTAGTGAATTCTCAATTGGTGGGATCAAATTATTAAATGCTACTGTATTTGAAATCTAGGCCCAGTCACATGCATCCGTCATCTACCAATGTGAGAGATCTTAGACAGTGACAGAGAGACGGCTAGGAAAGAACACGGCTCATAAACCAGAACTCTTTCATGTTTCAGTCAATGTTTATTATGTAGTTTCTATCAACAGTGTCCTGGTTTGACCACAGATACATTTTAAAAATAGACTTTACTCCTCAAAATAAAACAGAAGTACAATTACAGGACTTTAATCTGTCAGTCTTTGATGACAAAATATACCCACTTCCAGTAAGTGAAATGTACGGGCTGGAAACAAAGAGAAGTTCATTAGCAGTAGAGCTTAGACCTTCCTTTCTAGGGAAACCAGTTCATGATAAAGAAGCTGTGGCTCACAATACCAAATTCTATTTAAGATGCGTGAATCCGGGGCGCCTGGGTGGCTCAGTTGGTTAAGCGGCCGACTTCGGCTCAGGTCATGATCTCACGGTCTGTGAGTTCAAGCCCCACATCGGGCTCTGTGCTGACAGCTCAGAGCCTGGAGCCTGTTTCGGATTCTGTATCTCCCTCTCTCTCTGCCCTTCCCCTGCTCACGCTCTGTCTCTGTATCTCAAAAATAAATAAATGTTAAAAAAAAATTTAAGAAAAAAAAAGATGCGTGAATCCCAGGTGGTAACAAAGAAAGAGACATGGCCAATGGAGAGGCAATGACAGTGGGGGGCGGGGGAGGGAAAGAAACACACAAACTGTCCTCAAATAGACAAAGGCAGTAGGGAGGTTTTTGTAAAATCTTACTTCTCTGTTTCACAGGGGAAATCCTTTCATTTATCTTCGTATCTTCATCTTTGTATACAACCCATTTGACATTTACTGAGCAATCACCCCTGGACAAGATCACGGTAAAGTTGAGGCTAACTTGCTTATTAATTAGCCTTAAGGTGCCATGGATAAAATTTTAAGGAATATTTTTATCAGGCAATGAGAATTCAAGTTAATTGACTTTTTATTTATTAAAACCCAGGTCATAGCACAGAAATAGATTAATAATACTGTGTAAATCAGTTTGGGAGACTGTTAAGAAATGTTTAAACAAATGTTCTGGTTTCAAACTGTCAGTGACAAACTTAAATCTCAAAAGGGAAAGCTCTGGCTTCTAGTTCCTGGTCTGCTCCTGCGCTTCTCATCACATACATCTAATGGTGGAGGAGCTAACGACTGAATACCTAGCACAGAACAGCTGAAAGATCTAACCAACAGAAGACCGTTCAAAACACAAGGAGCACTGGGTTTAAAGACTAGATTTCTTTGTGTTCTTTTTGGTCAAGTCTTTCCTCTGACTGAAGTAAAAGCAGACTACTCTGCCAATGGCTAATTCACCAGCTGAGATTATTTTGAGGCTTTTAGCTTTGTTCTGACTTTGGTAGAATTGTTGTTTCTCAGATTTGTCAGTCCCGCCATGATTTACATGAAATGAATAGGCTTTCCCCTAATCACAATCTAGTGTCATTTCTATTTTTGTCGACCTAGAAACACTCCAAAATCTGCATCTGCTACCCCTCAAAGCATTTGCCATATTCAATTTAAGATATTTGGCTGAGAGTCTTCAGTGAATAGTCTTTTGGCAAACTGCCCATTTGGGGTCTGACCTGAAGACAAGTAGCAGATTTCTCATTGTGTCAATTATCTTTTTTATAGGAGCAACTATAATAATTATTCTAACTTCTAAGTACTACTTGTCTCTGGGACAAGAATTTCCCATTTTAACCATAATGGAGAACAAAGAGTCTACTAACTCAAAGTTACCCTATACATGGGGATTACCAATTTTCATAGAATTAGAACTATTTTTTTCTCTAACTCACATAATTAAAACTTCAGAAAACATATTTAGCTTTGTAGCTTTAAAGCTTTTATAGAGACTCAGAGTCAACATTACAAGCATAAATTGTCACTGGGCAGACAGTTGTTAAAAGGTGCAGGACAGTAGACCAGTCCAGACTCACCGAGGTCATAGAAAGTCAACTGGAGATGATCTTTTGGTAGAAATCATTCCCATCTGCACTCCTGCCACACCAACTCCATCTCTAACATTCCCCCTTCCGCAGTTCATTAGAGACAAATCTGACTACACACAGGAAGACCGTGAGGGCAGAAGAAAGGCTGAAAACCTATCGGGCCACCCTGTCGTCTAGGTACTCTGGGCCCAGGAAACACAAAGAGTCCAGCTTCCAACATCAAAGGCCCATCATCAAAGCCTCTATTAAATCCAGAAAGAATTCTACACTAAGTGTACTGGGGAGAAAGGAATATGATTTATACTGAGTATATTGGGGAGAAAGGGATATAATTTTCTTGAGTAAATACACAGTTAAACCTGGTATTCAAGAACTTAATTTTCACCTTTGGCTGCTTTAAAGTAACATCAAAGATCCGTGACACATAGTGTTGGCAACCTAACTTGCTACTTAATTAGTTCCTGAATAATAGTCACAGGTTGAGCTGTCATAAATCGAAAGCGTATTTCCTATAGCTGCAATGTTATTTAAATTGGGGTTCATTCCTAGAAGTCCTTTTTTACATCATAAACCTAGCAAAACATCAAAAAATAAATATGACTTAACAAAGTATATAAAACCAAACATGAAAACAAGCATAGCACAAACACTACTTTTGGGAATTCTTCTGCATGGTGGAGACTAACGGAGGCTTCTTACAGTCTGAGTCCACCGAAGTCTGGACCGCAGAGACCATCTTTCTGGTGAGTGTTCCCGAGGGAGGCACAGGTGGGTATTTCTTACAGCAAGGATCTTTGAATTTCTAAGCATTTGACAGACTGAAGGAAAAAAACAAAGCCCCAGTTCCCTCACTCTTGCTATGAGGGTTTTACCTAGATGATCTCTAAGGCCCCTTTCAGCTTTAATACCCTGGGACTATACGTGGGTACACACATGTCCACACTTACCTTCAAAATATGCCACTCTAACTACCACAGTCTACAGTGTTATAATCACGCATTTTAGCCACTGTACTAAAAAAATATCCTTTAGAAAAATATCTGTTTACAGAATGAATTTAAATTGGCATTTTTCAGAAAAGAACAAGAAAGTTTCCAAATTGTTTTCTTTCCTCTGTATTTTTCTGAAGGAAAACTACTATTTGAAGGAATATCTATTACCCTTCCACCTTATTTCAGATGGAATTTTATCAAGTTTACTTTAGAAGTCAGTTTCCAGAGTGTACACTGTTCACTCTCCCTTGAGAGTGTTCCTTCATGCAGTAAAGATTAGACACAGTTATTTCCACAGTATTCTATCGATCAGGTGTCACAGTGTGCCCTACAACAGGAGTTCGCAAACTGGTGCCTGGACCCACGGTACCAGGATCACATGGCCCTCCCTGAATCGGAAACTCTGGAATTGGGGCGTAGTGTTTGCTTTAATAAGTCTTTCCTGGTAATCCTGACCCCTGTCAAAGTTGGAGAACCACCACAAGTGTCTACTTTCTGCTGGAGGCAAACTACAGCAGAGGTCAAGATAGATCGAGAGGGGACGAGGAGTGAAATGAGGCTGCAGAAGTCCAAGACAGGAAAGCCTCTTTTGGATCCCAGAGTTCAGCCTCCTGAGGTTCTGTTCTTTCTGAACCCGAACTCCTCGGGCTAATAAGGAACTGGAGCCACTGGTGTACTCCTTGAGGAGTGTTTCATTTCCCCAAAGCCACACCTGGACTTCATGCGGAAGCAACCATCGACAGGGATCGCAGACTTGTCTGTGCCAGATGCCTGAAGGAATACGCTAAGGATATTTGTAGTGGACATCGCTGTCTGTCTCCTGAGCACCCACCTACTCTCTATTCTTTCTGAAATGGAACTGGTCTGAGAATCCACCCCTTCTCCACTCACAGTCCAAATAAAACTTGGGATGGGAGGAGGAATTTAACCCTTCCGGGTTGGAGCAAATGACATTGGTAATGCTGGCCTGGCCAGTCAAAACCAGCACCTTCTCCCTCCCCCTGACAAACTTAGTTCCAGACTGATCTAAGTTGGTTTGGAGAGAGTGAATCTCAGAACTTCTGAAACAACCAATAATAGAACCTGGCTCCTTCCTGCTGCATCTCTGGACAACTGTAAGGCTAAATGGCAGCATCTAACTTACTATCATCTTACTACCATTTTGAGAAGGCAGAGCAGGAGACTGAAGAAAAACCAACTATGTACTTGCAATATTTGAATTAATGACTAGTGCCACTCCTTAAGTTAGAACTGTCCCTAGACTTTTTAGCTAATAAAATCTCCTTTTTTGCTTCCTCTACTTTCAGGTGGCACTTTGATCCTTCAAAGCATCATAACCGCCCTTTGTGTCCTCTTTCCTCCCTCTTCCCCTTCCTTCTTTGATAATTTTAAACTAGAAATCTATCTGCCTCTGGGGCACCTGGGTGGCTCAGTTGGTTGAGGATCTGACTTTGGCTGGGGTGATGATCTCACAGTTCATGAGTTCAAGTCCCCGTTGAGCTCTGTGCTGATAGCCTGGAGCCTGCTTCAGATTCTGTGTCTCCCTCTCTCTTTGCCCCTCCCCTGCTCACACTGTTTTTCTGTCTGTCTCAAAAAGGAAGGAAGGAAGGAAGGAAGGAAGGAGGGAGGGAGGGAGGGAGGGAGGGAGGGAGGGAGGGAGGGAGGGAGGAAAAGAAAGAAAGAAAACTACTATTTTTAATCTCTTTAGTTCTCTATTTTATTTACTGCTGCCTAATTTTCTACAACATGGTTTTTCATATATCCCTGCTAAAAACTTACCTACCTCTTCATGACATTTGAAACCCCTGGAATCTGGCCTTTCCTCAATTGTCAGTATCTCCTATTTTAGCTCTCAATGCCCGTGGCACTATTCCACTTATGTTTGCCCAACAAGTATTCCCAACTCTTCTGAGTTAATTTTATCCTCTATTTTCTACATTTTCGTATATTTTCTCTAACTAAATCCTACTTTTTTTTTGAAATGTCTAGCTCAAACTCTGTCTCTTATCAGGAAGAGTTCACCTACCCCACCAATATCCTCTAAGCTCTGTTTTCTGAGCAACGTATTATTATTTATCTTCCTATGTACACGGAAGTTTATTACCTCCTTCATATAACTAATTGGCTAGAGGATAAGAACAGACACAACCTTTATATCCTTAGTACCTAATAAAATACACAAACTTGATAAATGTTTTAATAAATCACTGTTAAAAATATTTTACATCTGGAGTGTCATTCTCTAGCAATCTCAAAATTGTAAAGTAATTTAGAACTTACCTTTAAATCAAGATGTACTACATTATGAGCATGTAAAAAGTGAACACCTTCTAATATCTGCTTCATGAGTCTTTGAACATCTTTTTCTTTAAAGGCATCTTCTCTGTCTGCAACACACTGGTCAAAGATTTCACCCCCAGCAGCACTAGAGAAGGGTAGAAGAACACTTTAATTATAAAGGAAAAGGACTCATTAAAAATATTTAGCCTTTTTGTTCTTAATATTTTACATATTAAGTATCTTTATTTAGGTAAAGTATAATTTGAGTGTGTGTCCTTATATCCATTTTTCTTTTTTTAAAAATAAAAATGAAGCCTCTGAGTTCAGATTAAGACTTTCAAAAATTAAACTTTAACAGTAAAATGTAGAACACACTTTCAAGTGAAAATTTCTTGAGAATTTTTGGTTAAAGAACACAGAGATGTTATTTTTAGAAAAAACACAAATAACGAAAATTAAGCAAATGTCTCCAGTGAATTAAAGATCCCTTCCCCAATCCTAGAGCCACATCTAGAGATAAGCACTATTCTCCCTTTGGTGTACTAGATCCTTCCAAAGTGTTTAAAAATATACACTTATTAAATGCATACAAAAATATTAGTTGCCTAGATTTCTAAAAAAACAAAAGGTAACATAGAACACATTCTACTGATACTGTTCTACAACTCTTTCTTACTTTTAAACATGTCATAAGAATCTTTCCATGATGGTTTTATATTTATCTACTTTGTAATTTTGAACTCTTATATCCCTGTGAATAAACCATACTTGATGTAACCATTCCCCTTTGAAGGACATTTACTTTCTTCCTAATTATTCAAAACTATAAACAATGCTGTGATGAGAAGGCACATTACAATTTCTCACATGTTTACTCATGTGCAATGAGCTCTCAAGAAACAGCTGGACTGAAGGGTATGTGCATTTAAAATTCTAATCGGAAGAGCCTCTCCTGTCCAAAAGAGCAGTACTGATTTAAACTTTCTTTCAACCTCGAGCCAAAACATCTTGGTTTGTTTTTCTCCAACTAATTTGGCCAATAACGGAGGGAGGAATCAAAATTAAATTTCCATTTCCCTTCAGCAAAACATCCATACTTCAACATTCATTCGTACCATAAATACCAGCTCATGTCATATCTCAAAATTTCCTTCATGTGCTAAAAAAAAAAAAAAAAAAAAAAAAAGAGGCTAGACTGCTTTCATGAAGCTGCCATAAAAATGACATGAAATATCTAACTGCAAACAGCCATGCTGCTGTCAAAGAGCTACTTACTGAATTCCTTTTCATAAGATAATTTAGTTGTTTCTTTTCCTGTTAAAGCAACCTATTTCCAAATTCTGTCCATATAAGGAGACACAATTTGTCACCAAAATTAGATAAGAACATGTTTAAGTTTAGCTGAGCAGTTGCAGGTGATGAAACTGAAAGAATAATTCATTGGCTGATAAGGTTTTCATTTTGACTACACCTTTACAACTGGCTTTTTATTACGTTTTGATTATAGTATGAAAAAAACCTTATGTGAAAGCATCAAAACCATTTTTATGTTATTTAAATGTAAAATAGCCGTCACATATTAGGCACAGTTAAAGTAATACACAAGTCAGAAGAAAGGAAATGGTGAAACATTCGCAACATAATTACAGAGTAAATTAACTGCAGCCTAGGAGTACCACATTCTGTTAATATGGATTTGATGACCTAAAGCAAAAGTCAGTAGGAACTGTGTCACCTCGGTCCAAGCAGCATGATGACCATGATGTAACATACAGCCCATGGAGCCCTCTACACACACACACACAACACAACTTGCCGGCTGCACTCAGAACTGTCTGTGTTCCTTTACTAAAACAAAGAGCTGTGTTTTTGGTTGAAAAAGTGTTCCAATCACCATTTACTGTCCTCTGAGTCTCTCAGCTCATTACTACCATCCACGAGAAAATTCACTATAGGTCAATTTACACAACAATTTCTTTACCTAAAATTTAAGAGCAATTTATGTTAGTTCTTTTCACTATAAAGTTTACCCATTCTTGTTTTAACATAATTTAAGCACTTTACATAAGGACAAAATATGAAGCACAAAACTACCATTTTCTGAAAAACTTCAAGGATGTATTTCAAACGCAGACTATTAAAGGAGCTGTGAAAGCTAGCTTTCAGTGATCAGCAAGACCTGCATACACCGTCTGATACAATGTGCAATCACCCTGTGTTACACCTGCTTACATGCAAGCTTGACCCACTAACTCATTGTCCTATTAACCAGTGGAACTAAACAAAATTATACTAAAGAACAATTTGCGACATTAAAAGCATCTGTTAAGTATGGTTACAGGAAATATAAGAGTATTATCAACTACTTCACAGGAAGGATCTTCCTTTACATAAAGCAGAGAAACACTACATTTTGTTGTGCCTATCTTTTAACTCCCGCAAGATTTTCATGGTTATATGATGGTATATTTACTTTAGTAGTGCTTATTTTCCACTACTTTAAAAACGATTTGGAAACTCAGTAATTAACTTTATTATGAATTTTTTACCAAAAAAATTTTTTTATGAAAACATTATTTCAAGAACTTTCACGAAAAATTTCACAAAAACCTATTTTTATAAAACATATTAAAAATTTTTAATTTCAGTTTTCTAGTGGCCCTTAGAAAGTTAGGGGATAAGTATCTTTTTGGTCAATGTTATGCAGAGCCATATACATGATACTTACAGTCTAAGAGTCACTGTGTTTCCCTGGCTGCCCGCACTTTGTCTAGATCTTAGCTTCCAACCTCAAACATCGAACACTCCTTCTTCTACAGAAACTAGCATTTCCATTTCTACCCTGCTTAAAGGGTCAATTTAGATCTTTATTCCTTCACTCTTAAAAATGAACACATACCAATCAAATATGTTAGGTTTTATGCAATGTGCTATGGACAGAAAGATAAATTATAAGTATGGCTTATGACTTCATGTACTAGTAGGAGAGAGAAAAACTGAGACACATTTTAAAGTATATGCATAAATATACGTGGGTATGAAATTATATATCAAGTGATGTGATAATTTAGCAACTGAGCAATTAGTTGGAAAGGAGAAAAAAAAAATCTTAGAAAAACGACATTTATTCTGAGCCCTGTAGAATGAACAGGATCCACCAGATGAAATGGTAAGAGCACATCCCCAGCACAGGTGAACACAAATAAAGGGCATGGTGGTGTCAAAAATACACGCTATGACTCATGAAAGGTTAAGCTGCTACTCCCCCTTTCAGCCAAACGGTACAGGAACTTACCCTCTAACCATAAACAACTAGAAAATGAGCAAAGTATATAGGCCAACTGTTTTCAGACATGAGAACAACAGGCAGTTAGGACCATGATCCCTGAAAAGAGGGACACAAACAAGATGGGCCCTACTGCTTCTGTCTTCCTACTTGGAAGTAATTCATGGACTGTGGTAAAAGGTGAAGGAGAAATGCAAGCGGAACATGGCAGCCTTGTTAAACTGAGGAAACAGACTAGGAGTTTGACAAAGCTAATGAAGTTGGATTTCATAGGGACAGTGAAGGAGTGAGCTACACAGGGAAAGATTTCCAGACATTTGCTTAGCTGTATCCTGAAGTCAAAATACTAATATGGAGATGGATGCACAAGATGAAATTCTATGAGTTCAAGCAAAGATCTGCTAGGAAATAATAAACTGAATGATTCCTAGCATTCACAGAGAACCAAATAAAATATTTGAATTTTGTCCAGTTGAAGTAGAAAAGCCATGCCAACCACTTGGGCAGTCAGCAGGCCCCCCACTTCCTAAGGGCCATACCTTAAGTAGCAAGGTTAAGTAGCCTTTGACCTGCCCCCAACAAAGCTGATTCACAAGTAATTTAACTGCCTGCCAAAACAAACATCATTGTTCTTTAATGGAAGATCATAAAATCCACTCAAACACTGTGGCACTCTAAATGTAGGGTATCATTCCAAAAATTACTAGACACTAAAAATGCCATAAATTATAATCCACAACTAATATTGTTTAAAAAACAATAAAAACAGAACCAGAAATAACAGAAATAATGGAATTAGCAGATAAGGCATTATAAATATACTCAAGGATTTAAAGTTAAATATGAACATAACTGGAGAGAACTGGGTATCAAAAAGGACCGAATGGAACTTCTAGGGATAAAAAATAAAGTATCTAAAATAAAAATTTCACTGGAAAGGCTTTATAGCAAATTAGACACTGCAGAAGAATCACTGAATTTTAAGACACAGCAATAGAATTTTATGACCTCACGATTCAATTTTAAGTATAGAGAGGGAAAAAAAGAATAGGACCCCCAGAAGCTGAGTGACAATATCAAGCAGTTTAACATAATGTAACTGAAAAAACTAGATAAGAGAGGTGGAAGACATTTTTTTTCCTAAATAACCTGAAAAGTTACCAAGTCTGTTAAAAACTATAACCCTAAAGACCCAAGTAGCTCAAAATAAACCAGAAGCAGGATAAACACAAGGCAAATCAAGGCACATCACGCTCACATTACTGAAAGGAAAAAATCTTTACACAATTTATAAATAAACAAATTCAGTAAAGTTGCAGGATGCAAAATCAATATACCAAAATCATTGTGTTTCTATACATGAAAAATGAATTTTCAGAAAGAGAAATTAAGAAAAAAATCCCATTTTCTATGACATCAGAAAGAATTCTTAGGAATAAATTTAAGCAAGAAAGTGAAAGACCTACACAATGAAAACTGTAAGACACTGATGGAAGAAATCAAAGAAAATACAAGTAAATGGAAAGGCATATCATGCTCATGGGTTGGAAGAATTAATAATCACTATTCAAAGTGATCTACAGATTCAACACAATTCTTACCAAAATTCCAATGGCATTTTTCAGAGACACAGACAAAACAATCCTAAAATTTTCATGGAACCACAAAAGACCCTGAAGCGTCAAAGCGATCTTGAGAAACAACAAATCTGGATTTCAAAATATATTTCCAATTTCAAAATATATTACAAAGCACTAAACAAAAAAAATGAAATGTTGCTACTTGTAACAATACAGATAGACTTGGAAGATATTATGCTAAGTGAAGTAAGTCAGAAGGAAGAAGACAATTACCATAAAATTTCACTCATATATGGAACGTAAAAAAAAACTAAACAAATGAACAAATAAAACAAGAACCAAAATTCATAGGTATAGAGAACAGATCGGTGGTAACCAAAGGGGAAGTGGGGGAGACGGGTGGACAAAATGTGCAAAGGGGGTCAGTTATATGGTGATGGATGTTAACTAGACTTTTAGTGGTGATCACTTTGTAGTGCATACGGATATCGAATTATGTTGCATACCCAGAACTTATGTTTTATACCAATTTTACCTCATTTACAAAAAATTTCTTGTGGAAAAAACTGCATGTGTTTATATCAATGTGTATGTATCAAAGCTATAGTAATGAAAACAGTATGGTATTGGCATAAAAACAGATACATCGGTGGAACAGAATGGAAAATCCAGAAATAAAACTATGCATATATAGTCAATTAATTTACTAAAAATGAGCCAAGGATGTACAATGGGGAAAGGAGAGTTTCTTCCATAAATGGTATTAAAAAAACTGGGTAGTTATATGCAAAAGAATGAAACTGTACCCTTATCTTACCTTATACACGAAAGTCAAATCGAAATTGGATTAAAGACTTGAATGTCAAACTCTAAAGAGAAAACAGGCAGTAAGCTCCCTGACATCAGCCTTGGCAACTTTTTTGAATTTGACAACAAAAGCAAAACTAAATAAGTGGGGGCTACGTCGTATTAAAAAGCTTCGGCACAGCAAAAAAACCATCAACAAAATGAAAATCAACCTACGAAATGAGAGAAAGTATTTGCAAATCATATTAACTGATAATGCCTTAATACCCAAAATAAATAAAGAACTCCTATAACCAATCCGACTAAATAAAAGGACTGAGAAACTAAACAGACATTTTTCCAAAGAAGACATACAAACAGGCAACAGGTATATGAAAATGTACTCAACATCACTAATCATCAGGGAATTACAAATCAAAACCACAATTGGGTACCATCTCACACCTATTAACATATGTATTTTAAGTGCGCCTGGGTGGCTCAGTCAGTTAAGCATCCGACTTCAACTCAGGTCATGATCTCGCAGTCCACGAGTTCAAGCACCGCGTAGGGCTCTGTGCTGACAGCTCAGAGCCTGGAGCCTGCTTCGGATTCTGTGTCTCCCTCTCTCTCTGCCCCACCCCAGTTCGGGCTCTGTCTCTCTCGCTTTCAAAAAAAATAAATAACATTAAAAAAAAAAGATATATATTTTATATACTTATATGTAAAATGGAATATTATTCAGCCAAATAAATATATTCCACTTATATGTAGAATCTAAAAAAGGAAAACTCCTACAGACTAGAATGGTGGTTACCAGTGGGTGGAGGGAGGTGGTGGAAAACAAGAGACATTGGTCAAAGGGTACAAACTTCAAATTATGAGATGAGTAAGTTCTGGAAACTTAACATACAGCATAGTGATGATAGTTAATACTATATTATATACTTGAAGTTGCTAAGAAAGCAAATCTTAAATGTTCTTACCACTCACACACAAGGTAATGAAGTGACTTGATGCAGGTGTTAGCTAATGCTATGGTGGTAATCGTTACACAATACATAGTGTATCAAATCAATATATCCTACACATCAAACTTAGAAAATGTTCTTTTGGGGCGCCTGGGTGGCTCAGGCGGTTGAGCGTCCGACTTCAGCTCAGGTCATGATCTCACAGTTCGGTCCATGAGTTCAAGCCCCGCGTCGGGCTCTGTGCTGACAGCTCAGAGCCTGGAGCCTGCTTCCAATTCTGTGTCTCCCTCGCTCTCTGCCCATCCTCCACTCATGCTCCGTCTCTCTGACTCTCGGAAATAAATAAATGTTTAAAAAAAAAAAAAGTTCTTTTGTCAACTATATCAATAAAGCTGGAAAAAATTTTAAGAATAAAATAATATATATAAAGCACGTAAATAATTTATATAAATTTGGCTGACTTAGCATAGTACCTGACACAAGGTAAATTCTTAACACATTACGACTGTAACAGTATGTGTTCCCACAGCAACTAGCAAGCATTTCTAGTAAAACACCAACATTGCTGCAATCATTTCTTTCTTTCACTAAACCTATAGCACCTGAAGGGAAGGGGCTATGCTGTTTTCATTTTTACACCACCAGCACCTATTAGCACGAGCGCATACAGCAGGTACTCAAGTGTATGTGAAATGCATTACTGACATAGTGATCATAAACCTGCCTGTTTCCATAACAACAATCTATTGATGTCACCATGAATTCTGAGATCTCATTATCTAAAAGTGTATTTCTAAAACTTCCCCTTCAAACAAAAAGAGGAACACAAACATTTTTAGCTAAATCATATGCATTTGTGGTTCTAAAAACATGATCACTGAAGCAACAGAAGCCATCAAAGGTTTCTAAGCAAGGGAATAATATCACAACATTTATGTCTTAATTACCTAGCAGTAGTCTGAGGAACATCCTAGAACTGAAGCTCCTGTGAGAGTCCACAGGAGAGACACTGAGGACCCAATACAGAGGAGAAACAGCAAGTACCAAGGAAAGGGGACCAGCAGGGGAAAGGCTTAAGTGTAAGACTTGGTAATTTATTATACATGAGCTTTCAAAGGAGATAAACAAAACAAGGATAGATTCAAGGTTTCTAGCCTGAGCTATGAAATAAGTCGGGGTATCATTGGAAATGGGAAACAAAAGAAAAACAGGCATTATCAGTGTAATGCAGGAGTGCACACATACCGATCCTGAATTGGTAATGATGTGTGGTTGGATACACACATATGCGGTAGGCAGTTGGAACTTAATGGAGACAAAGATTTGGAAATAGGTGTCTGTAAAGAATAGCTGAAACCACAAGCACAGACTGTTATCATTGAGAGCAAATGTACAGAATACAAAAGTATGACAAGAACAACACTAATGAACTCTGGGGAGCACTTCTAATCATATAGTAGAAGAAGCATAAAAGGCTGAGAAGTTTTGTTTTGTTTTATTTTTTAAAAGAGCATCATGAAAACCAAGAACATCATTTCAAGAAAGAAGGTATAATAAAGTAACTACAGACAGTGAAAAGTAGACGAACACTAAAATGAGGAGACCGATTATGGCAACAGGATTTGAGAAGAGCAGGCGCAGCGGATGAGGAGTGATGGAGCACTGCACACGGCAGGTGCATGGATCACTCAAGAACATCACAGACCACAGGTGAGGGAAGCTGTAAATTCAGACTGCTCCTTTAAGGGACAGTAGCAGTTAGCAGTAAAGGAAAGAGCAAGCCAGGGCGATGGTTTAAAGACAGTGAGAGATGAGGAAAAGGAATTTGAGGATAGGAGAGACAGAAACACTGGAAGATGGAGGGAAAAGAACCACCTTGGGAGAGGTGCTCTTTTAAGAGCACCTTGAAAGGCTGAGAGAGAGAGGTCAGTGAACAGATTTAAAACCGAAACAACGGCCCTAGGAAAGGAAGGAAGAGAATTAGAGAGCACAAGTAAAGATCTGCCTCGGAGTTAAGCAGTGGAACCTTCTTCAAACAGAAGGGAAGGGCTGAGAGCAGTAAAAGCAGAGGGACACTGGGGAGAGTGTGCCGGCATTTTCTCCACGAGGGGAGAAAGGGCAGGGTATCTAATAGAAGATGGGAAAGAAGTGACCGAAGTGACACAGCAAGAGTATTAAAGATTCTGATTAGCTCCTTTTGGAGTGGGAGGGGGGTACATTAATAGAAGGGGATGAGAGATTAGGTAAAGAATTACCCAAGGACAGCAAGAGCCCAGCTAAGGACTCTCATACTTGTAACAAGCAGGTCAAAGACTACACAAAATCCTCCCCAGAGTGTGTAGGATGCAGCACGGGCCAGGGTAAAACGGGCAAAACAAGTTGCAGAGGAAGAGGAAGAAGGAAGTAATGTCAGGTGCTGATGATAGATTAGTTAAAATATCTACTGAAGAAGAGAAGAGAATCACAGGAAAGAAAAAAGTCGGGAGCTGGCTAAAGACTGGAAGACCTAAGAAGAGTTCAGGGTTGAAGGCTGAAGAGCAGGTTTGGTGAGAACAGGAGAGAAACAAGACCTGGTCAGAGAACAGTATTTCGCAAAGTCTCCTCTAGATCAGCTTCCAATTCTGCCTTGATCCTCTCCAAAACAAACTGGAAGCGAAACACCTAGGTAGGCAGGGGATTTATACATGAGACTCCTACACAAACTTTTTAAAAAATCATAAAACAGCTCTATTCAGTCGAGATCGGGCGCGATCAGGGTGGTATGGCCGTAGACAAAACAGCTCTATTCAGATATAATTCACATATACTACATTTGCTAACCATTTTAAATATTTTTACTATTGTAATTAAAAATACCTTGTGTGAAACATTTTTGTGCTTCTCACTGTTCACATTTAACAATTTTTTTGGAAGGGACTCCTGTACGTGATATTACTGAATTAAAATATATGAACACAATGTTCTTGAATTACATTATCAAGAGGAAGACACTATTTTAGCTATCCAGAATTTGCTTTCTACAAACTTTCAAAGTTTCTAAAAACAAGATAATACTATACACGTACATTTTTTTCTTTTTAACAATATTAGAAAAAATCTCTGTCAATACATCTATATCTACCTTATCTTTTTAAATCACTGCTTAGTAGTTTATTGTGTAACATTACCACTTATTTAACCAACCAAGCCCCTTCTATATTAGATTCTTTTTTTTTTTACATAAAAAAAAAATCACTGAACATTTCTAACACATCTTTGCACAACTGGCCTATTATTTCCTTGTGAAAAAATATTTAAGTGATGAGAAAGTGGTTTTTTTTTTTTTTTCCTTAAAGCTTTTGATATACAACTTCAGCCTGTCCTCCAGGTAAGTTGTACCATTAATATTCCCACCTGCAGTATAAATCAGATGGTTCAACTCATGAATATCACTTTTTCTTTATAATCTTTGCCAGTCATATAAAGGGAAATTGAAAACTTATTTTTAAATTTACATTATAAAAATTATAAGAATTAATAGCTTCATGTATATATAGACCATTTCTATATGTATGTCTATGTGGAATTCTCTTTATATCTTTTAAAAAGAAAAGTACAGGCCTAAAATGGTGTCATTTATACCAAGTCATGAAACTGGGGCTTAATATCTGACCCCAGTACAGTTTCAACCTCCCCCAGAAATGTAAGTTTTAACCTGTCAGAAAATTTCTGATCAGCCATCAACAGGAATCTCAAATGGGGCCTATCCATGCTCCAAAAGAAACTGAGGTAATCCACCTACTGAGACCCCTGCTCTTCCCATAAGGGAAGGTGATCTTGCCTGAAATAATCCTTTCTTTTCTTTTGCTAAAATTCTTGCCATACCCTCCTTCCTAGAAAACCTATCCATTTTGTACAATGCCTTGGAGCTGCCTTCCACTTGCTAGAATCACTTAATAAAGTTGATTAGATCTTCAATTTATTTGGTTGAAAAAAATGTTTAACATATCCTTTGTCCTTTGTTTTTAATCTCGGAGGTTCATGTTTTTGTGTCATTTGTAAGATCCACTTACACAGTAAAGAAATTTTAAGCATTTTGGGCAAACAGATAGGAGAAGTACTACTTTCCCTGAGCTTGTCTTTTCATTTTTTGATGTAGTATGGCTTTTAATGTATTCAAATCTATCAATCATTTCCTTTGGTAGGAGAAGCAGAGAGGAAAAGAGATTTCTTAAGAAGAAAAAACTGTTCTTTTTCCAAAGTTGTTTCCTATACCGTCCCGCCTTACTCAAATGAAAACATGGTATGAATCAAAACAATAGTTTCTAAAAGAAGATTAACTCAGACTATATCAACATATAAGGGATTGTAAAATGTCTTTATTTTAATATTACCTTGGTATCACTTAATTTCTCAAGAATTCCTCTAATAAGAATATAAGAGAATTTTACCCTACTATCAGAAGAATTTCACTAAAGAGTGAAAATGAAAAATCTAATCCACATGCATTCTCGTTAATTTGAAAAATGTCAAATTAATATGAGAAATACATGGAAAAAGTCCTGGAAATTCTTCAGATTTCCAGAGCCAGGCCCCAGAACATATCACAGATGACCAGCATCCTATAAAGGAAGTGTGAACTATCAAATAAACTCCATTTAAGGAAGATAATACTTACTATTCCAGAACTAAGATCATTTCTGATGGAGTTTCATAGACTTCATGTAAATTAATGACCCAAGGATTATCCTGTGCTAGTTCAAGAACAGCAATCTCGTGAATTATTTCCATTCGACAATCTTGGCCTTTTCTTCTTTTTCTCATGAACTTTGCTGCAAATTCCTTTCCAGAATCTTTCTTTATACATTTCCTCACGACTGCAAATTTCCCCCTAGAATTAAACAAAAACATTCACTGTTAAACTTGACAACTTTCTAGAAATGGTAATTTTAATAAAATTTCCAAATACTCATCAGTGGATATTCAAATTTAGATTATATTCAATCACAAAAACAGCACTATCATTTAGGAATTTAATGTTTATTTATTTTTGAGACACAGAGAGAGCAAGAGTGGGGGAGGGGCAGAGAGAGAGAGGGAGACCAGAATGTGAAGCAGGCTCCAGGCTCTGAGCTGTCAGCACAGAGCCCGACGTGGGGCTTGAACTCACAGACCGCGAGATCATGACCTGAGCCGAAGTCGGACGCTCAATCGACTGAGCCACCCAGGCACCCCTCATTTAGGAATTTAATAGGATACATCTACCTATAATCAAATAAAATGTAACTGCAAACCTGCAAAATTCCTTCTAAACAGAGGATAAACCAAATATTAAAGTCAGTATCTTTTGCAGCTATAAATAATTTAATTTTTTTACACATTTATACATAAGAATGATTTAAATCTTTTAAAAAGCCATTTGACTTGTTAGGAGAAACCAGTTATCAGAACTCCTAAAAGAATTGAGTTGACTCTAATACTATACCCTTCCAAAATTATAAAAGTTAGGGATTTCATTTATATATTTCAACTACGGCATGGCTGGAAATGTCTAGTTTTCCTAAAAGACAGATACAACATACATTATTTTGATACCTTACACTATCATTTGTTATTAAACTAATAAGCAAGTCACAGGGGAGTCAAACTAAGCAAATTAAGGGTATGAGCTCTGGAATCAGATGTGAGCTTGAATCCCACAAATCGCTCTGCAGCTCACCTGACACATAACCCTGGGCAATTTATTTAACCTTTTTAAATCTTGTTTTTCTTCTGTATAAGAGAGGACACACTGGAATCCAGTTCCTAGAGTTGCTGTCAGAATTCAAGTAGACAATACGTATCAATTGCTTAGCATGAGACTTGCCACATGGTGAGTGCTAAATAAAATATTAAATCATTAATTTGTGATAGTCACCATCTATAAATACCCAATCTTTAAACTGAAAGGCAACTTAGAAATCACAGGGTTGTTTGTTTATTTTTTAACCTAATGCCAAATGCCGATGCCTTCTTTCCAACTATGAAGCAGTCTCTACCACTCCTGGGTGTTTTTTTTTAAGTTTATTTATTTATTTTGAGAAATAAGAGCATGAGTGGGGTAGAGGCAGAAAGAGAGAATCCCAAGCAGGCTCCACACTGTCAGAGCAGAGTCTAATGCGGGGCTTGAACCTAAGAACCGGAGATCATGACCTGAGCTAAAATCCTGTCTGTCGCCCAACTGACTGAGCCACCCAGGAGCCTCATTAATAAGATTTTCATGACAAGCCTAAAGTGAAGGGCTGTTAAGTCTGGGTCTTTTGCTGAGCAATACAGAAAGACCTTTCTTTCTCTTCCAAATACCAGCTTGTCAGGTATTGATTGCAGCTAACATGATCTGTTAACTGCCACTCCCTTCTCCAATTTTCAATCATTCCTCAAACCCATAGAGGTTTTTAAGATTTTCTCACTATTATATCTCATTAGAACTGCTGATAAAACGTGCCAACCATATCTGAAGCAACTACTCCAAGTACAATTGAATCAAAGGGTTACAGAATTATTATTTTGCTGATCTTGGTATAATACAACCCAATACTGCTTTAAAAAAACCTGACAGGTTTTTCATAGTTCACATTGGGCTGGTAAATCAAGCCAGTGTACTCAGACTTTATTTTAAAAATAGGCTTCAAAAAATTAAAGGCAAGGCTTTCGTTTGTTCTGTTAAATTCTAATTTCTAGGTTCAGCCCCAGCATTCTACACTACTGATGTAATTTTGAGAACTAATTCTTCCTTTCTAGCCAGTATTAACCAAATATGTTTTTCATGCTCTCTATATTTTTGTAACTACCACAAAAAAAAACGTGAAATGATACATCCTTAGGCATAGCCCTCTCTAGCTGTTCAAATAAGTAACAACCTACCTAACAGCACCCTTGTTCAGATCAAAGTTCTTTTTGTTCACAAAAATGTGAAAGACTTCTACAGATGCTTGGAGGGGTTAAATCATCAACATATTCATCACAGACTAATGCCTCCTTTTATTTTACCCCACAAAATCATTAGACTAACATTTCCATCAAGTTTTAAGTGTTTATTTTGAGAGTGTGCACTTGCCTGCAGGAGCGGGGGGGAGGGGCAGAGAGAGAGGGAGAGAGAGAGAATACCATGCTGACTCAGTGCTGTTAGGGCAGAGCCCAACCTGAGGCTCCCTTCTCATCGTGAGATCATGACTGAGCTGAAATCAAAAGTTGGACACTTAACTGACTGAGCCACCTAGGCGCCAAATTTTAAAAGTCTCCTAATAACCTTTGGGTTCTTTTAAGAAAAAAAAAATCATCAATAATAGGACTTCTTTTAATGTCTGTGAGAAGTTTTAAAAGAAGAGAAAAAAAGAGAAAGTTTATTTGTAGAAAACCGACCAACATGTATAATTGATAGTAAGCATATGCCTGGTGTATCAGGAATAACTCAGTTGAACTGCCTTCAAAATATTCCCACATCAAACACACAAATGTTTACTGTTAACGCACTTAAAATTCCAGGCAATACACTACTCCACAGTAAGTAAAATACTACTTAATATCAGGCCTGAATGTGTATTTTTGAATAGATAGGAAGACTAATGACTTGACAGAGAAAGGGATCCACACACAACGCTAACCTACACTCTCTGGAAGCCCTTCTGTAAGAAGGGCTAGATTCAGGCACCAGTAGCAAACACAGGGAAGAGACCCATGCTTACTTGACATCTGGGACCATGCAACCGTTTCTTAGGGTCACCGGCACAGGTCCCATAGCTCGCCTCCTACACCAGCGACTACTCTTGATACCATCTTTGTTTCTGTGGAAGCACTCCTCACAGTTTCAGATTTATTCTTTCCACTGTGTCATGCACTATAGTGAGAGTCAGCAAACTTCCAATAAGGGCCAGACAGAAATTTGTTTGGTTTTGCTGGTTTCTGTTGACACTGTTCACATCTATTATAAAATGAAAGCACACATAGACAAAAGGTAAATGAATGGCTGAATCTGGGTTTATTTAAAAAAAAATTTTTTTACTGTTTGTTTATTTTTGAGAGATAGAGTGTGAGCAGGGAAGGGCAGAGAGAGAGAGAGATAGAGAGAGAGACACAGACAGACGCAGAATCTGAAGCAAGCTCCAGGCTCTGAGCCATCAGCACAGAGCCCGATGCGGGGCTCGAACTCACAGATCGTGAGATCATGACCTGAGCTGAAGTCGGCCGCTTAACCAACTAAACCACCCAGGCGCCCCTGAATCCGGGTTTAAAAAAAAAACAAACTTGAGGGATACTGAAATGTGAATTTCATATAATTGTCATGTCATTAAATATTACTGTTCTGATTCTGAACCACTTAAAAATACAAAAATCATTCTATATAGCTTGTGAGCCTTACAAAATAGGTGGCCACCAGTAGTTTGCCAACCCCTGCATTACTCCACACTGAAGAAGCCCTTCCATCATTCTGATACCAAAACTGATAGCAAGGCAGCAGATCATGAAGGTTTTGTAGAAACCTGTCTTGCCTTCATTTCTAAACGACCGATACAATGGGTAGGAAACACTTAAAACTACTCAAGAGGCAGTCCAAAGAGATAAAAAGATTTCAGGAACTACTCTTCTGTAGAGGAACACGGTACACAGGAATGTAAGATTTCGGCATTCGAGGTGAGGAGCCCTAGGAACACATTAAGAATAACACCGCAGCATCTCTAGATTCCACACCCCACAAGGATTCTAATAATGTTTACCACAGCTTTATGGTAAAAATTATGATTATACCGAATCCTTTAATTTTAGGTTACTGAGACAAAGGCATAAAATAAATGTTTCTCTGACACTAGGAGCCACAGTTATATACAGACTTGAGGCAGATGAGGTTCAAAGGGCGTAAGATGTTTGTTGCACATGTACTTCATCTATTTAGCCAAAATCCTTCCTGGACTACAGAGTTTTTACAATTTCCTGAGCTCTTCATCTATTTTTACAAACATCTATGGTTCACTATTACACATTGAGAACTCAGGTTTTCATTAAACAGTTTTGGGGGGGAATACAAAAAAAAATCAATATATTTCGGAACTTCTTAATGATAACATACTGGAGGGTGGTAAGGAAAGATATGTCAACAATTGTAACAAGAGAAAGTGACATCTGAGTTAGACATCAGTCTAAGCTTCCTAAGAACAAGGATTAGGTTTTAGTTACCTTTGCATTGCCAGTGCCAAACTGGTAAAGATTAGGAAGGCACGGTGAGCATCTTTAAGTATGTAGGACATGCTAAGGAGTTTGTGGTTTCTCAGGGTAAAAATGAGTACTTCCTAGACTTTTTAAAATAATTGTTTTTAAAAGATAACTCTGATAGTGTTGTATATATTGCAAAATGTGAACAAGAAACCAGGGAAACCAATAAAATAATTCGAGGCAGTGGGTCTGAACTAGAACAGCTGCAGGAGAGGCTAGGAAAAGACAATGCATTTACAAAAGACAATCAGCACTCCTTGGCCACGGAATCGCAGGCAGAGACCAGGGGAAAAGAGAAAAGTGGACGCGGAGGACAAGGTGCAGATTTTTACCTGAGGACTGGATAAACACGGTACAATCAACTGAGACTGATTTTAAGAATGGGAATAGGTATGGATAAGGATATAACGTGATAGGTTTTGGATGGGAGAAGTTGAGGTGCCTTTCTCTGTAAAGAGAATTTTATTTACTGGATGGATTCCAAATATACGTTCCAGTGTTGTGTTACAAAGGTGAACAAATAATAGAATACATATGGTTTCATCAAAAATCAAAAATTGGAGATGCTAATTTGAGTGGCATATAGAGGAAGCAAAATAAAAGTGGTCTCTGAGGTTCTGAGTTTGGTTCCGGATTACGACAAAGTGTTTTGTTTACACCTGTATCATATTTAAGGTGGTCTGACACGGTACAGTTTGTTCACTATGCCTGTGTTCCTGGCTAAACTGAGTTCCCCAGCGAGACCTCCCTTATCATCTCTGTAGCTCCCTAGTGCCCTGCACATGGCAGGGGCTCAAACAGGATATCAGATAGCAGCTGCATATATACAACTGTTCTCCTTATTTTATTAAACAGAAGTTCTAGGGCAATTTAACCTCATGAAGTTTAATATCTTAACCACATTAGACTACTTGCTACTCCCTCTCTGACTGACTTTTTTCTGCCACCATTGTGCTTATTTGCTTTATTGCCAAAGGCGAGTGGAATGTCTTTCATCAAGACTACTGAAATTCCATCCATTCTTTAAGGCTCAGCTCAAATGTTATTTTCCCCATAAGATTTTCCCATGTGGCATGTCACCTTGCCGATAAAGTGACTGATTTGTTACGTTTGAGAATAATTTCCAGAGCGTAGCCAAGTGCCTTACTGCTTCACATATAACATTTACTTAATGGCACTGGGGTAATAATACCTTAAATGTAAACAAGTACCACTCGAGAAAGACCCAGAATATGTTCTACCTGTCTTCTTACCTCTGAAAGGAAAACAACAAAACCCAAAGCATCTGCTGACTCTGAGTGTAAAAATCGGGAGTCTGGCAGACCAGATATCACCGTGGGTAACAAGAACAGGCAGGGCTTTAAAAGTCAGACTCTTAAATTCTGGCTAATAACTGTGTGCTCCGAGGCAATTTACTCAACCTTTCCGAGCCTTATTTAACTTCATCTGTAAAATGAGGTTGATGACACTTACCTTGCAAGAGAGTAAAGACTAAACAAAATTATATCTCTACAGTGTGCAGCATTCAGCAAATGATCAATAATCAGTAGCTATTTTTATTGTTTGGGGCACTACGTTCAGTACTAGGATAATGACAGTGATTTGTAAAAAAGAATCCTAGAACAGAGGAGTTTTGAAGGTGGTCTAATTTGAACTCTCTACTTGATGCAAAAATTCTCTCAATAAATCTAGTTCCTCCTTTACCTGAATAGGGGCATCAATGACTACAGCTACTTAGTTTTCTAATGTACTTGGCTTGATAATCCGACTGTCTAAAATTTTGTTACTTCTGGCTTTGTAAACAGGCTGAAATTCATTAAATCTTTAAATTTATGTACTTCAAATTACAACTTCCATTATAACTTTATAAACCCCAGCTTTTAAAAGTTAAAATAGGTGACTTAATGAAGTATCTCTGCCTTAGAACAGAAGCCACACTTCCTAAGTAACTCCTGTTGCTGAACCACATACATAGCCAATTCTTTAAATCCATTCAAAGATATCAGATTACACACAACTGTTGGTAAATATTCTTCGAATTAATACTTAGCGGCCAGGAAATCTTAAATAATAATATCCATCCTAAAACAAGGCAATTTCTACATGGATATTATTTAACAAGGGTCTTCATTTCTAAAGAAATTATGACTTCCAATTTATGACACATGCTTAAGTAGTTGTAACACACAAAAACCTGAAGCCATTACCTACAGCCATGAATTTTGGTAAAGGACACACAGTCCTTGAAATACACCTGCCCCTGTACCTGCTTCAGCTTGAACATTCTCTTATTCTCTGATAAAAATCTTTCCTTGGTTCTGTTAGACCCCAAGGGGTTTGCAGAGAAAGAGATATGACATCCCTATATACCATAAGGCCCAAATGAGGAGGGAGCTATACAACATGTAAGCTTCATAGGGTTTGTCCGAACAGGGAACTCATGAAACCTCTGGGAAACTGCTTTACCCTACAAGATAGACCTCAGATTATTCTTTGAGAAGCATCTGTGACTTCCATAATGGCAGGGATTTCAAAGAGTCCCAGCAAAGTGGTCTCTCATCAGACTCAATCTCTGCCTTGGTTTTCTCATAGAAAATGGGACTTACAAACGTGCATGTGATGAGAATTAAATAATGCATGTGAAAGCACTTGTGTACTGTGCATTTATGAAGTGCTCATTCAGCAGAGAATTCTTATCTTTTGCCCCACAGGGAAATTCAACTATCAGTATATAATATAGAGAAAGGATATTCTTTTGGCTTTAAAAATCCTTTTTTAAAGATAAAATTTATAAATATATCAAAAAATGTTAAAGTTGAGGACTAGATAATGAGATCACATGTAAAGCAAATCATTCAATGTGAAATTACTATAATTTTAAATTTCTAGAAACCTATTTTTGTTTCTGTACTCTCAAACTCAAGGAAATGAACATTATGAAAAAATTCTCAGAACACAAGGTCATGCCTCCTGCGCCTACAATCATTAATGTGGTTTACATTGGCACATATCCTGCCTCAAAGAAGGGCAACAAGCTTTATGAAGAACAAGTCAAACTTAAAGCAACAAAAGAAAATTTTACACCCTATATTTACCCACATTTAGGTTGCTAGGAACTCTGTAGGAGACATGAAACAATGCGACATGACATTTCTTAAAATAACCAACATCACATCCTGTCATTACTATAGAATGAATATTTACCATTTCTTTCTCTTTTTATTTATTTTTGAGAGACAGAGAGAGAGACATGAACAGCGTAGGGGTAGAGAGAGAGGGAGACACAGAATCCAAGCAGGTTCCAGGCTCTGAGCTGTCAGCACAGAGACCGACGCAGGGCATGAACCCACAAACTGCGAGATCATGACCTGAGTGGAGGTCGGACGCTTAACCCACTGAGCCAACCAGGCGCCCCGAATATTGACCATTTCAAAAATCCTCTTCAACCATTTCACTGAAAGCTTTAATTTTCTGTAAGATAATGGTAACTCCTGAAAAAACGCAATTTCTTTGTTTGAACAGTTAGCTTTTCACACTTCAACATTTTTGACTCAATGAAAGGCCACAGAATATAATGTACCAGGAAAACCTTAATCTCTAGTCCTCGTTAAAATCTAACACAGGTAATTTTGTAAATTCTATATCGAAAGGAGATCAATTATACAGAAATGCAACCACAGTTTATAACTGGAAAAAGGGAAAACTTCATTACTACAGAAAGGATTATGAATAAACACTCAATTATGTCAGAACCATAATATACAGGCCAAATTTACAAACTGTGAACAGAGTGCTTACAACACAGAACAGAACTTCTGCTTCCTGAGAGTTCTAAACAGTTCCTGTATCTTTTGCAATGAGATTTCATCACTTTTGCCACAGAGAGAAGCATGCAGGCAGGTTTTCTTATTTTTGCTTTCTGGTTACATGTAAAATAACACTTATTGTTACACAATGAGGTACACAGTCCTCCCCCTAAGGCAGGCGCAGCCTTAGTGCTATAAGCGTGTTCTATTTAATTCTCCCCACAACTGAGTCAATAAATAGTTAGGTAACTTACTCAAGCGTACATAACTGGTAAGTAAAAAGCTAAGATTCAACCACAGACTATCAGACTCCAAAGCTCACGTTCTAAGCTCACGTTCTTCACCACTGCGTTAAACTTCTCCGTGACCAAAAAAAAGGCGGGGGGGGGGGGGGGGGACCAAGAAGAAACAAACCATTTTGTTTCTCAATTTTAGGCTTTTATATCAAGTATCTAATTGCATTGTTCTGCTGCTTTGGCAGCTATTACTTTTGTAAAGAAATTTACATAAGCAAGTATGTATAGAGGATAAACACCTATAGGCAAGTGAATTTTATGACACAGACAAAAACAAGAGTTGAAGGGAACATTCCTGGAGGAATCAGTATCAACATCTGGCAGGGTGCAAATCAACCTTTTCAGATTAAATGATTATAAACTCTACAAGACAGTGCTTGCCACCCGATGATACTTCAGTTTTGTAATACCAGTTGTCCTCTTGTGGAATGAAGCCAGGCAAGCAAATAATGGAAAAGTCTTAGTTTTCCTTTTCCAAGAGATCAGGGCTACTTCAGAATGTTTGGAATTCTGACGTATTAGAATACCTAGCTGAGCAGCTCTCTAGGTCTTCCTTGTCATATTTAAAGTGTGCACAGATCCAGTTAATTAGTGCCTGCCATAGTCAAGGGTTAGGTTTTTGTTCTACAAGATGCTTTTCCTTTTGTTAACATTTGGGATAAGTATGACACTTAAGGTAGGATCCCCTCCGAAAACAACAACAAAAAAAAAAAAAACACAACAAAAAAAAACAAAGAAAACCCACAACCAACCAACTTCTTTGTTTTTTTTAATGTTTTTTTTTTTTTTTTTTTTTTTTTTTTTGAGAGAGAGAGTAGTCGGAGAGGGATAAAGAGGGGGAGGGATATAGAGAGAGAGGGAGACACAGAATCCCGAGCAGGCTCCAGGCTCCCAGCTGTCAGCACAGGGCCCGAGGCGGGGCTCGAACCCACGAACCAAGAGATATTGACCCAAGCTGAAGTCAGACGCCTGCAGGCGCCCCAAAACAAAAGTCTTTCTAAAAGCTACGTTAACATCAGTAAAGGAGCACGTGTGCAATATTGTCTGGGACCAGTGTGACCAGGCTCTCCTTCTCCGAGACCCCAGATGGAGGCTGTCAGCACGGTCAGGCCCTCTCCCCATCACGACACGGTGTTATTTCGCAACAACTAACATTTACTGAACGCGAGGTGCCAGGACCATGTGCTTTACGGGCATCGGCGCACCACCCCCACGAGGCGGGCACTGTCATTATAGGATTTTATGGGTGAGAAACGGGGGGCCGGGGCGTCTAAGCCACCCACTCCAAGGCACACAGAGCAAACAGGCCGGGACTTCAGCTCAGGTCTGACTCCGAAGCCGAAGCCGACGCTTTTGACAACTTCTCCAAACTGTTCGCAAGCAAAGAGGAAGTCAGTCCTCAGGCCCCCGTCGCTAGATCATCCCTCTTGAACACCCGAAAAGTAAAGTATCCAAACAGGCTTCGCCTTTTACAATTTTAAACGAGACCAAGCCACGAGTGGCGTGGGGGGGAGGCGGCAGGGGCCAGCTCCCAGCAGAGTAGGAAGAGCGAGGCCAAGGGCCAAGAGCCTGCGAACTTAAAGCCACAGGGACCTCAATATTCTAGAAGCAAAACAGCGCAAAACCGCGGCACCCAAACCGAAGCCCGCCGAAGGCTGCGAAGTTCCCGCAGCAGCACCGGCTCAACGGAAGCTGTCACGTCTGATGGGATCCGTGCTCACAGCCACACAGGGAGACGGAGAACACGCGCGAGCTTCAGGGCCAAGCCAAAGCCGCCTGCCCAGCTCCGGGCTTCCTTCAGACTCGCTGGTTCCGGGGGGAAAAGCCGGCGGCGCGGCTCCCACGCCCCCCGCGCTCCCCCGCCGCGAAAACACCTCAGATGCCGAGAGGGCCGGGGTGGAGGCAGGGGTGAGCGTCTCGGCGGCCGGCCGTCGGAGACTTTCTCACACCCGCTCCCAAGTGAAAGCCGCACGGAGGCCGGCGTCGCGGCCCAGCGGAGGGCTGGCCGGTGCGACTCGACCGCCCCGATATCGCCGCCCGCACCCAAGTTTGTGCCAAGTCACAGCGCGCGCTCTCGGCCCCGGCGCCGCCACCCCCACCGCGCCCGCCGGCCTCCGGCACTTCTCGGCCCGCCCGGCCCCCGCCCTCCTCACCTGCCCAGCTCTCGGCCCGGGCTCAGGCTGTAGCCGTCCTGGAAGGGCTCGGTGCGCACGGCTGTACGGATCTCCGTCAGCAGCCCGCGGGCCTGGGGTGGGGGCGGCGGCCGGCGCGGCGCGCCCAGACTCCGGCCCGCCGCCTCAGGGGTGCCGCGGCCGCCCGGCTTTTCCAGGGGGATCATGGCGCGCAAGCACGCTTCCCTTCCGGCCGCCCCGCTCGCTCTCAGGTGCCGGGAGGGTAACGGTCCCACCTGCGGCTCCCTCGCGGCGGCCCGAAAGACCTCCCGGAACCCGCTCTCCCCCTCAGCGCGCTTAAACTGCGGCCGGCAGACTCCCGGCGCCCCGCCCCACGTCCCGCCCCGCCCCCTGGCCCTACCCTGTCGCGTCCCCTCGCGGAGCTCGCCTGCCTTCTAGAGCGCCGGCTGCCTCATGCGCGCCCTCTGCTGCCGAGAAGGAGAAGGTGCAGTCTGGGGGCCGCCCTGGCCTCAGGGAGAAGAGAAATCGCACCACCCTTCCGGGCCCGAGGGCCCCCGTGCCTCAGTCAGTTCCAAGACGCGATCCGTCCTCAGTGAAAGGCATACGACTTGCCAGCTGGAGCTTTACTTCGGCGGGGGGGTGAGGAACAGTGATGAGACTCTGACCTCAGCTACTACAACAGCACGTGGGAGTTGCCCAGGGCATCTGGTTCCTTCACACCCTAGCAGGAAATCTGGAAGCATGAGTTAGGATAAATGTTATTAAGCGCTCACATTAGCCCTATGCAAGACACACTGTTAAACTGTAGTTACTGGGTTTTTAACATTGTGCTCTCTCATCTGGTCTTTAAAAAAATGTGTTAGGTCATTTTTGTTTTTTAATTTTTTTTAATGTTTATTTTCTAGAGAGACAGACGGCGAACAGGGGAGAGGCAGAGAAAGAGGGAGACACAGAATCTGAAGCGGACTTCAGGCTCCGAGCTCTCAGCACAGAGCCTGTACTGGGGCTCAGACTCAGGAACCGTGAGGTCATGACCTGAGCCAAAGTTGGAAGCTTAACCGACTGAGCCACCCAGGCGCCCTGGTCGTTTAATAGACTTAATAGACACTTTAATAGCCTTTATTTTTTTAGAGAAGTTTTAGGTTCGCAGCCAAACTAAGTGAAAAGTACAGAGATTTCCCACATATCTTCTCCCTCCACACCTACATCTGGTCTTTTTTTAAATTGAATTATAATTGGCATGCAATATTGTATTAGTTTCAGGTGTACAAGATAGTAACTATCTTTTTATACATTATGAAGTGATCACCACCGTAGGTCTAGTTGTCATCTATCACTATACGAGGTTATTACAATACTATTCACTACAGGTAATGTTTATTTATTTTTGAGAGAGAGAGTATGTGTCAGCGGGGAAGAGGCAGAGAGAGAGAGGGAGACACAGAATCCCAACCAGGCTCCAGGCTCTGAGCTGTCAGCACAGAGCCTGACGTAGGGCTTGAACTCACGAACAGTGAGATCATGACCTGAGCCGAAGTTGGACGCTTAACCCACTGAGCCACCGAGGCGCCCCCTGTGTCTATTTTCTTTATTGGGTTTGTTCGCTTTTTCGTTATTGAGTTGTATGAGTTTCTTTTTATATGTTTCCAATATCAACCACTTATCAGATATATATAATTTGCAAGTATCTTCTCCTATTCAGTAGGTTATCTTTCATTTTATTGATGGTTTCCTTCACTGTGCAAAAGTGATTTGATGCAGTTCCATTTATTTTTGTTTTTCTTCTTCTTGCCTGAGGAGACATATCCAAAAAAATATTAAGGCCGATAAAGGGCTTACTCTTTGAGCTTACTGCCTATGTTTTCTTTTAGGAGTTTTGTGGCTTCAGGTTTCACATTTAAATTTTTAATCCACTTTGAGTTTATTTTTGAATACGGTGTAAAAATGTGGTCCAGTTTCCTTCTTTTGCACGTGGCAATCCTGTTTTCCCAAAGCCACTTTTTAAAGATAATATCTTTTCAACATAGTATGTGCTTGCCTCCATTGTTATAGATTGGCCATAAAGCATGGATTTATTTCTAGACTCTCTATTCTGTTCTATTGATCTATGTTTCTGTTTTTGTGCAAGTAACATACTGTTTTGATTACTATAGCTTTGTAGTCTAGATTGATCTGGAAGTGGGATACCTCCAGCTCTGTTCTTTCTCAAGATTGCTTTGCTGTTCTGGGTCTTTTGCAGTTCCATACAAATTTTGGGATTATTTGTTCTAGTACTTTGAAAAATACTACTGGTATTTTGATATGGATTGCATTGAATCTGTAGACTGCTTTGAGTGTGATGGATACTTAAACAATATCAATTCTTCCAATCTATGAGTATGGCATATCTTTCCATTTATTTCTGACATCTTCAATTTCTTTCATCAATGTAAGTGGGGTACTAAAGTCCTGGTATTATTATATTGCTGTCTGTTTTTCCCTTTATTTCTGCCAATTTATTTTCTTTATAAACTTAGGTGCTCCTCTGTGGATGCATAAATGTTTACAAATGTTTTATTCTCTTGTTCTATTAACCTCTTTATCATTATGTAAAGTTTTCCTTTTTTTTGTTACAGCCTTTGTTTTGAAGTCTGTTTCGTCTGATAAAAGTATTGCTACCCCAGCTTTCTTTTTTTTTTTTTTTAACTTTTTTTAATGTTTATTTATTTTTGAGACAGAGAGAGAAAGAGCATGAGTGGGGAAGGGGCAGAGAGAGAGGGAGACACAGAATGTGAAGCAGGCTCCAGGCTCTGAGCTGTCAGCACAGAGCCCGACATGGGGCTCGAACCCACAGACCGCGAGATCATGACCTGAGCTGAAGTCGGACGCTCAACCGACTGAGCCACTCAGGCACCCCAGCTTTCTTTTTGGTCCACTTGCACAGTGTATCTTTTTCTATCCCTTCACTTTTAGTTGGTGGGTCCTTCCATCTGAATTGAGTCTCTTATAGGCAGTCTTGTTTGTTTGTTTGTTTGTTTGAGAGAGAGGAGGGAGAAGAGGAGCAAAGGGAGAGAGAAAAAGAGAGAGAGAGAGGGAGAGAGAGCATCCCAAGCAGGCTCCACATTCAGCACAGAGCCCAATGCGGGGCTCAATCTTACAACCCTGGGATCAAGACCTGAGCCAATATCAAGAGTCAGATGTTCAACTGACTGAGTCACCAGGCGCCCTATTCTCTGAACTTCAGATTCATATATTCCAGTATACTGGGCATCTTCAGTTAGATGTCAAATTAGCGTCCCAAACTGAACACACCCAAAAGGAAGTTCCTGATCACTCTTCACAAAATGCACTCCTATCCACTCTCCCCCATTTCAGTAAATGGTAGCTCTATCCTTCCAGTTCGCTGTTCAGGGCAAAAAAAAAAAGAATCAGCATTCCGTCCTCTCTTTCTCTAATGTCCCCTTATCCCATTTGAAAGTAAATCCACTTGGTTTTACCTTCAAAATATAACCTGAATTGAATCGCTTCTCTTCATTTCCATATTGCCACAGTGGATTCAGTCACCATTATCTCTCGTCTGGATTATTGTAATAGGTTACTAATCGGACTACCTGTTTCCGTTCTTCTTCTTCCCCAGATCTACACAGTTTATTTGCAGGGCAATCGGAGTCATCTTTTAAAAACTGAAATCAGATCACATCACTGCTCTGCTCAAAATGTTCTAGTAGAGTTTTGCTTCTCAAAATGATGGAATAGTTAATCTGTGATCAATCCTCTCACTGAGAAAAATTGTCAAAATTTTAAAAACAAACAAAACTTTATTCGAAATATCAGAGAGCTTCAAAAGCAGCAAGGACTTGGATGACTAAGATCCTGGAAAGAAGGCCAGCCCCACATGGTGCCACTCTTCCCACAAGGCATTTGATGATTCTAAGCAATGACCAAAGGGTACAAAAGTAGGCAGAGCTCCAGTCGTTTCATGGTCGTGGAGGTGGGGATGGGAGGGGGCGGTGGAGAGAGGACAAAAACCAAAACGAAACAAAACTGAAGTTTAGGACTTATTTAGGAGGAGGAGTTGATAAACACTCTAGACTTGCAGTTGGGACCCTGGAGGGTTACATCCTAGGAGCACTGGTAAAAGGAAAATAGCAGGGCCCTCTCAAGAATTCACATTGCTTCAAAATGCAGTAGTAAATCCCCTCTGGCAGAAAACATCATTCAGAATCACACATTATTTGTGTAATATTTCATACGCAGTATCTGGCACTTAATTTAAAAAGGGGTGCACAGAAAGGATTATCTTAAAAACTAAGAGAAAGAGACAGAGAAAGGAAATAAGTAAGCGAGAGATCCAGATATTGAATCTTTTTAAAAAAATTATTTTTAATGTTTATTTATTCTTGAGAGAAAGAGAAACAAAGTGTGAGCAGGGGAGGGGCAGAGAGAGAGGGAGACACCGAATCTGAAGCAGGATCCAGGCTCTGAGCTGTCAGCACAGAGCCCGGCATGGGGCTTGAACCCAGAAACCCTGAGATCATGACCTGAGCCAAAGCCAGATGCTTAACCGACTGAGCCACGAGCCACCCAGGCACCCCTAAAAGGAGTTTCTTCATAAGGTGTATCTCTCAAAAACGTACAGAAACATTGTTATTGAAGTCAGGTGCATAACAATGATAGTTGCCACTCCTAGTCCCTCCTAGTCCCTCCTCTTCAGCGTTGCAATAGAGACGGAGGGAAGCAGTGCCATGAGATTAAAATGGTGCTAATAGGGGGCGCCTGGGTGGCTCAGTTGGTTAAGCGGCCGACTTCAGCTCAGGTCATGATTCATTTATGAGTTCGAGCCCCGCGTCAGGATCTCGTTCATGAGTTCGAGCCCTGCGTCAGGCTCTGACAGCTCGGAGCCTGGAGCCTGTTTCGGATTCTGTGTCTCCCTCTCTCTCTGCCCTTCCTCAGCTCACACTCTGTCTCTGTGTCTCTCAAAAATAAATAAATGTTAAAAAATAAATAAATAAATGGTGCTAATAAGAAAGGAAGAGGTAAAAAGGTCAGGAAGGAAAAGACCAAGTCATTAAATGTAGACAATTCAATTACACTTCTAAAATATCCAAAAGAATTGACTGAAAAATATTAAAATGAAAAAATTAAAGGAAAGGGATTAGATATAATAAAATAAAAATAAATCAACAGCTTTCTTACCTCAAAACGATTTGACGCATGCAGGATAGCGAGGAAATTACCCCATTTGCAATAGAATAAAAAAAAAAAGGCGTGCAGAAACAACCCTAATAAAAAAAGCACAAAGCTTAAAGCATTTTATTTTATAATTATATAGAATATAATTAGTCTAGAAGCCATAAAAAAGACAAATAGAGATACGTGATATGTTCTTAGATAAAGAGGTCAGCTCTGTAATTCTTTGTAAATCAATCAATATGTTTAACGAAATTCTAATCTAACCCAACAAGATTTTTTGGGGGAATGTATTAAAACTATCCCCATGTTATTATAAAGAATGTTCGGATAAGAATAGCAAGGAGAATTTTGGAAAAGCAAGTTTGTAAGGAGAGAATTATTTTAACGGTTTAAATGTGGTACGAAATAAGACAGCTCAACATAATAGAAAACGGCAGACAGTTTTGAGATAGAGACCCTTAACTGCAGGAAACAAATGATGGCTACCAGAGGGGAGGTGGGTGGGGGGATGGGTGAAAGAGGTGATGGGGATTAAGGAGCTCACTTGTGATGAGCACCAGGTGACATATGGAAGTGTCGACTCATTATATTGTACACCTGAAGCTAATATCACACTGTATGTTAACTAAGTGGAATTTAAATTAAAAGTTAAAAACAAAAAAAAGAAACTTAAATAGGCCCCAAATTTTCTGGATCATTAAACGTAAAAACACAAGACTACAAAGTCTAGAAATAATATACAACATTAGCTGATTTCTAAAGGAGAAATAATTTATAAATGGTAAAGTAGTGGGGAAAAAACTCACAGGAAAACATTTGACTACCAAAAAATTCACAAGTCTTGTGTATCAAAAATGTTATATACAAAATTAAAAGGCAGACCAACTAGAGAAGCATTTGTTAAAAGCATTATTGACAAAACTCAGACACTAAATATAGAAAGAACATGTAAATCATTAAGAGGTATGCTAAAACTATATTAGAAAGAGGTCCAAAAAAAGACATGAAAAATGTTTTTAAATGTTTGTTTATTTTTGAAAGAGAGAGAGAGAGACAGACTGTGAGTGGGGGAGGGGCAGAGAGAGAGGGAGACACAGAATCTGAAGCAGGCTCCAGGCTCTGAGCTGTCAGCACAGAGCCCGATGCGGGGCTCAAACTCACCAGCCGTGAGATCATGACCTGAGTTGAAGTCAGAGGCTGACCCAGTGAGCCAGCCCAGGCGCCCATAAAAAAAAAGATATTTTTAAAAGGGCAGATAAAATAAATCCACATCAATGGTCAAATTTACCAGGAATCAGAGAAATATAAATTACCCAATGAGCTTCCACTTTTGCCAGTAAAATTTGCAAAGATTTTTAGTGCCATCGAATTCCCATCATCAGTGGTAATGGGAAAGACCAGACGGAAAAAAAAAACACATGTGCTTTTTATTTCCCTTTTTGCTTCTCTGTGTTTTTTTCTGCATGTTTCCAACAACTCTGATAGCACCTTCTATAGGGCACCTTACCCGATTCTATCAGACTGAGATAGAATCTGGCCTATCTGCTTCCGTATCATTCTGTGTCATCAGTGTGTAAGTGACACTCCATAAATATCAATACACAAATGTGGTTGAACTGAATACGAAACACTCCAGTTGTCTTTCAGCAAGGGAAAAATTAAATGAATTATGATATATTTAACTGATAGGCTATTGTGCAACGCTGTTCAAGGATTTAATAATACCGGACTATACTTGTTTTACAATTATAGCCATAAAAATCATTCAGTATTGTTTTTATTATATATTTTATTTTAAAAGTGCACTGAAAAGAGAAGACACAGAGACCACTCTGTGATTCTTTTTGAGTGAGGTGACTATTGTTGAGTAATTTTCTTTTGTTTTGTACTTCCTAAATGTCTTTCAACTATTATATGTTACTTTTATGATTGAACTAAATTTTTAAAATAAATATTCCATAGTCCAGCCATCCAGGCACTGGACACGGGTTATTTTAAACACCACTCACCTCTACCCAGATGCTGCCTCTCTCTCCATTTATGGACAGGGGCTTAAACCCCAGCCTCTTTCTCTCACTTCAGTTCAAGTGGAAGTTTGCCATATGTCCAAACCTCTGTCATTTTTCATAAATATCAGAGCACCATTCCGGGAAACTACATGCAAGTTATAGATCTAAGCTCTTCGACGATAAGTATGCCTTGAGATCAGCAGTTCGGCTGAAAAAGATAATTTCCGTTGACATCTGCTGTCGAAGAAAAAAAAGAGCGATTTGTACTTCTCATTTGGGTGCCAAAATTAGCATTTAGGTCAAATGTAAGGTTGGGCTCTAATCTGCCCGTGACTATTTCTCAGCCTTTTGCTTAGAAAGGAGCAGCTCGTGATGGTCACCTCTGCTCTCATTTCCTTTGCCGTTTACATGTCTAAGCCAAGATGACATTTTGCGAGAATGACAACTGTTCTATCAGAGTTATAGACGATAACTCCTGTGAGAAGATTTGTTGTGAAACTAAATAAAAATTCACAAATATTGAGGATTCAGGCTTGAAAGCATTAGGATGCGAGGGAACAGAAATGAAGCTGCTATACCACGTACAACAATACCTGTTTGGTGCCCGTCGTGGAATCCAACAAAATGATCAGCTAAAGCGCTTTGATATACTGATAAATGTGCAACTCAGTTCCCAGATCACAACTCTCTATATAACTTCTGAAGTGTTTATTGGCAAAGAAAATTAAATGTCTTGATACACGTAGAAGAGATCATGAAAAGCATAAGAAATATTTTCATAAACGGAATGAAATTCTTGCAGTTGTGTGTTTTATAATGCAAATATTAAAACGAGAGCATGTCAGCTCAAGAGAGAAAATGTGGACCCACTTCGGAATGGTTGAGAACGTAAGATAACTGGTATTTTATTGGCTATAACGTTTGGAGTTTGGGGGTTATTATTACATAAAATACGTAACAGATTTATGGAAGTCTTGGAGCAAGAGGCAGACGGCATCATCAAGACTGCCTACACGGCAGCAGCTGAGGTGCCTAGAATCCCTCTCCTAAATTCTATTTAAATAATAACGAAGAGGATGAGGAGGAAATACCTACATGAATTCTGAAAAATAAAAGAGAAAAAAATCAACCATAAAAATGACTCTACGAGACAGACAAATCAAGAAGCAGACTCTCATCTATAGAGAACAATCCGATGTTACCACAGGGGAGCGGGGCAGGGGGTTGGGTTAAACAGCTAATGAGGATTAAGGAGTGCATGTGTCGTGCTGAGTACTGGGTGTTGTGTGGAAGTGTTGAATCACTATACTGTATTCCTGAAACTAATGTAACACTGCATGTTAACTAACTGGAATTAAAATAAAAACTTAAAAAAAACCCACATTACCCCCCACCATGACTCCACAATTAGTTTCTACTATTTACGGGTCTGATATCTGAAGGCACAACATTAAGAAAGAAGATTAATACATTTTTTTTTACAAAATCATTTCTTTTTTTTATTTTTTTTAACGTTTATTTATTTTTGAGAGACATAGAGACAGAGTATGACCAGGGGAAGGGCAGAGAGAGAGGGAGATACAGAATCCGAAGCAGGCTCCAGGCTCCGAGCTGCCAGCACAGAGCCTGATGTGGGGCCCGAACTCACAGACCGTGGGATCATGACCTGAGCTGAAGTCGGCCCTCAACCAACTGAGCCACCCAGGCTCCCCACAAAATCATTTCTGATAATATCTGCCAGGAAATGAGAGGAGAGTAGGTCAGCCTTTTTCTGTTCTGTGAAGACTGCAGACACAGATGCAATTGTTTTGTACTGGACTTCACTGACCTGACGCGGGAATGTTTAGGAATGTTTTAATTCCTAAATTCTGTCTCCTATGCAAGATAAGGCAGGTCAAGAGCGTCTGGGTGGCTCAGTCATCTACGGGTCTGACTTCGGCTCAGGTCATGCTCTGGTGGTTTGTGAGTTTGAGCCCCACGTCGGGCTCTGTGCTGACAGTTCAGAGCCTAGAGCCTGCTTCAGATTCTGTGTCTCCCTTGCTCTCTGCCCCTCCCCCCACACGCTCTATCTCTTTCAACAATAAATAAACATTAAGAAATATTTTTTTTAAACATAAGGCTGTTCAGCCAGAAATAACATTTATTAAATTCCTCAAATAAATGTATTCTAGGCACTACTTTTTAAGACTTACCTTCAGGTACTTTCTTGCGGCCTTGAAATAACACCATCTTGGTCTGTAGATTAAACACAATCTCAATAAAAGTCCCCCTGGGTTACTTTGTAGATACTGATTCTAAAATTCATATAGAGAGGCAAAAGACCTGGAATATCCAAGACAGTGTTGAAGGGAAAGAACAAAGGCAGAGGGCTGACACTATCCAAATTCAAGACTTACCATGAAGCTACAACGATCAAGACAATTGGTATTGGTGACATCAGCAAGACAGTAGAATTAGAGGTTACCCAATCACATCTTCCACCAAAGCAAATATTTGGTACCTACCCACAGACAAAAGTGACTGTGAAAATTCTGGGATCTGCGAAGGAGGTTGTAACACTTCAGTGGAACCCAAGACTGAGGTCAGCCATTTTGAGAAAGCAGGCTCATGCACCACGGCAGGCCTGTTGACTCTCATCTCAGCTGTGGAACAGAAGCAGCCCTCTCCTGGGGCGCCTGGTGGCTCAGTTGGTTAAGCGACTCTTGACTTGGGCTCAGGTCATGATCTCACGGTTTGGGAGTTTGAGCACCTCATTGAGCTCTGCACTGACAGTGTAGAGTCTGCTTAGGATTCTCTCTCTCTGCCCCTGCCCTGTTCTCTCTCACTCTCTCCCTCAAAATAAATAAATGAACTTAAAAAAATAATAATAAAAGAAGCAGCCCTGTCTCTCTGTGAACTTGGCTGTCTGCTTGTTCGTGGTTCTGCCACCAGCCCCTCCTGCCAGGGGACGCAAGATGAGTCATACCTGTCCATGCCCCTAGTTACAGGGCGTGTTGACCTCAGACCCAACTACAGTCCCATGTGACCCAGCTCTAGCTCCACTCCAGAGGATACTGTGGCAGTTATACCTGCCCAGGGACCTGCCCAGGGACCCAGCAGTAGGCAAGTCCATGGGCATCTCCGCTAACAGGTCTGCCAGCTTCAGATCTGACTGTGGTCCTTGAAGCAGCCCTGTGACCTTCTCCCAGACCTGCTCTGCTGCAATCCAGAGACAGTCCTGCCTGTGCAGGGACCAGGCCAGGAATCCCAAAGGAGAATGCTTTAGGGACTTGGCAGAAGTGACACTTGTTTTGTGGCCCTGGTAACATACCTGCCAAACACAGACCTGACCGTGGACCCACACCTTTTGTAATTGTCCCACAATGCTTGCATAGTCTGTTCTGCTGTTTCTTTTCTTTACTTTTTTATTTTCAGTCTTTGTTCTCTTTGCTTTTCAGTCTTGGGGTTACTATCGAAATATCCTCAGTTTTGGAGGCTATTTCTCCATCTGTGTCCAGTCTACTAATAAGCCCATGAAAGGCGTTCTTCATTTCTGTTGCACTGTGCTTGATCGCTAGCATTTCTTTTTGGCTCTGCCTTAGGGTTTCCATCTCTCAGCTTACATTTCCCATCTGTTTTTGCGTGTTGTCTGTCCATTAGACCCGTAACGTGTTGATCGCGGCTGCTTCCCAGTCTAGTAATTCCAGCATCCCTGCCATTTCTGTTTCTGATGCTTGCTTGCTCTTTCTTTCCAAATTCAATCTTTTTGGCCTTTTGATACGCCTTGTAATTTTTCTTGATAGCCAAACATGAGGTACCTGCATTAAAGGAATTGTTGTACGTAGGCCTTTAATGCAGCAGTGCGATGTTGGGGAGGGAAGTGTTCTATAATCCATGTAGGGCTCAGACTTTCAGTGAGCCTGTGCCTCTAGACTGTGAGCTTCACAAAGGTTTGTAAGTCAGTCATTTCTTGTTCCTTCGCTGGGAGAGTGTGGCGTTGGAACTCCTCTTCTCCCGAGTGGAGTTCTAGAGTGGCCTGGAGTCTGGTGTTTCCTTTCCCTGAAGTCAGTTAGACTCTAGTAATACCCCAGCAGGTTAAGACCTGGTGAACTAGTTTCCTATGAGGACAGGCCTTGTTTAGAAGAACAAAGTGCTCTAGGGACACCTAGGTGGCTCAATTGGTTAAGTGTCCAATTCTTGATCTTGGCTCAGGTCGTGATCTCACGATTTGTGAGATCGAGCTCTGCGTTAAGCTCTTAACTGACAGCCTGGAGCCTGCTTGGGATTCTTTCTCTCCTTCTCGCTCTGCCCTCCCCCCGCCACGTGTGTGTGTATGCGTGTGTGCACACACACTCTTTCAAAATAAATAAACTAAAAACAAACAAACAAACAAAACCCCAAAGCATCCAAAGTGCTCTGGGATGTTTCAGAATGGTTGCATTTACCCTCTCCCTGCAGAAGCTTGATGAGATGGTTCTCTGATGTTTACTGTGGGACCTGGTTAAACATCTGGAAGTAACTCTCATAATATTGGGGGGGCTTCCCTATGACTGGAGTTTTTGACTCTTGGATTTGTCCACATTGAACTTCCAGCAACTTGTCAATTATAGTTCAGGGTTTCCTACGGTGGCACAGCTCCTGGGGCAATTTCTGCTCCAGAATCTCTGCTCATGTTGGGATGAGCACTGGGTGTTATATGGAAACCAATTTGACAATAAATTATTTAAAAAAAAAAAAAAAGAATCTCTGCTCAGTTTTCCCTGTGTCTTTCCCTCTGTTATGGATCCAAGGAGAGCTGATATTTGAGTCTGTTCAGGTTTTTATGTATTGTTAGGACAGAGTGGCAATTTATAAGCACCTTACATGCAGAACTGGAAGCTTGAAGCCTCTTTAGTTTTTTAAACTCTGCAGAAAATTAATTTGGTAATTTATTTAAGAAATATCCAGCGAATATTTACTCAGCCCGGAACTGCTCTTGGCACTCTTGGGGTAAAGTACACAATATCCCTGCTTTCCTGGAGTTTACATTATTAGGGAGGTGATGCAATAAAAAAAATAGGTGTACAGGTGTCCCGTGAATGCCATGGGTTTGAACTGTGTGTGTCCACTTATATGTGACTTTTTTTTCAATAAATGAAGTATGGTGCTATACTTGTATTTTATGATTTTCTGAAAAACATTTTCTTTTCTCTAGCTTCCCTTATTGTAAGAATACACATAACATACAAAATACGTGCCAATCGACTGTTTATGTAACTGGTAAGGCTTTTAGTCTATAGCAGGCTACTGGTAGTTAAGTTTGGGGGGGATCAAAAGTTATATATGGGTTTTCAACTGCATGGGGAGTCAGCATCTCAAGCCCAGTGTGTTTCAAGGGTCCGCTGTATAACACAGTGTCAGGTACAAATAAGTAAGAAAGAATAGGAAAAAAAAAATTAAGCAAGAATAGGACATAGGGAGGGACTGGAGGCAGTACTTCAGATACATTGGCCAGGAAACCTCTCTGTGAGAAGGTGACATATAGGGAGAGATCTAAATAAAGACAGAAAGAGAATCCTGCAGACATGCAGAAGAAGAGCGTCTCAGGCAGAGAAAATCATGACTGCAAATGCTTTCAGGTAAAAAATGTGTTTGGGAGGGGGTGGCTAGGAGAGTGAGGGAAGAGGGAAGAGAGGTAGCTAGCAGCAGATCATGTAGGGATTTATAAACTGAGGGGAAATCCCCGGAGGGCTTAAACTGAAGAGTGATGGGATTTAACCATGTTTTATCATGATTATTTGGCTACAGTGTGGAGGATAGGCTGTAGCGTTGTGAATTGGGTGTAGGAAGGCTGGCTAGGAGGCTAGGACAATCGTACACATGAGAAATTACTGTGGTTCAAACTAGGGACGTGGCTGTGGGATTGATGAAAAGCAAAGGAATTCTTTCAAGCTAGGTCCAACAGGAATTGCTGGTGGATTCGATGAAGGGTTTCTCTGAGTTTCTCTGCAGTTTCTCTGAGTCTCGGGTCAGGAATGTGTGCAGCTCCGTGATGAAAGGAACCATCACTTTTGGCAGGTCACCAACCCGAGGAGGCTTCTAGTTTGTTCTTATGGCTTTTGGTTTATCTTTGTTCTAGTTCGCCCCTGCTTTATGTCTGGCTTTTCTTCCTGATTCAGGCCAACCAGTGGCTGCAAAGCTTCCACACATTTATTCACCAGCTCCCACAACTGTGTAAGGTCTATCTGTCTAATAAATTCCTTATTCTGAATCTGTCAGAGTAACTATACTTTCCCGATCAAAACCCTGACTGATCCAAGTACGATATGTTTATTAGCCCACTGAATATTAGCCCAGAGATGTTCATTGGCCGGTTGAATATGTAAGTGTAAGAGATATTTTAGGTGTTTCCACGAGTTAGGGATACCTCATGTTTTGTTATTATCCTTGGTTAACAATTTTTTAAAGTTTGCTTTTAATTATGTTGTATTGTGTTCAGAGAATGTGGGGCTACTTTTTTTTTTAATATTTCTTGTGCTTGGGAAGAAAACATATTCTGTTTGTTGGATCTTATGGGTATTTACACAACAGGTGAACATAGATATCCATAGAACCCTAAATAATTCTTAATTACCAAGAGAAAACAATTTTAGGTGAATATTGATGGGGGACTAAGAAGGTCATTACACATTTGTAAAATAAACAAGACGTAACCGTCATTAACATAGACATGTAATTCTTAATCTCAAAATATATGAAGCTCACTGAAGTATAAATTCAAGGAATTTTGACTTGGAAATTACACAAATTAAACAAATTAATAACAATAATTAAGAAACCACATCATATTTATGTATATGAGTGTGTTGCTATGCCAATGAAGCAAATTGTATTTCCTGTAACAAACCCAAATTTAAATAACATTTATTAAGCTACACATCTACTTTTTGAAAGTTGAAGTTCAGTTCTAAGGGTAGAAGTTCAGCATTCATATTTTCTTACCTCAACCTGATAGTTGGATTTATAAAACAAAAACCAACCAAGGAATATTTGTTTTTACCATGTAATTCTGATAAAACTACATTTTATAAACACTTATATATGAAAATACAGATTCACTTATTTTAGAAGCGACATCTTGCAAGTGCTGTGAGCTGCTATACATTTTCACACAAGTTAAATACTCCAAGAATTCTTGTGGCTAGTTCTAGCCAAAAAAAGAAAAAAAAGAAATAGAGAAAAAAGCACAGTGTTTTCCTTTTCAAGCCTGTCTTTCTAGGTTCATAATCTGTTTCTGATTTGTGTATTCTATTACTTGCTTGTCTGTTCGAACATTTCAGAGTACTTATTTTATGCCTCTTTTAGATCGCGGTAAATTTCAAGTTCTTCCTGTTCCTTCTGTCTGTGGATTCTCTTTCTGGGCAGTGGAGTTCCTCGTGTATTTGCTAATTTTTTTGTTGATGAGCTCACATAAATGTGTCGATTGTCTTCTCTCTTCAGTAGCATTATTAATTTAAATGAAATAGTGGCTACCATGCATAGTGTGGGTGCATTCATAACATTAAACTCAACACTCAGTGCTTAGTTTCAAAAGTTACCCCGGAAAGGAAAAGATGCCTCACGGTCTTTGAATCCATTATCTACGTCCACAACAATGATGTATAACAATCACAAAATATCACTGGCCTATAACCATAAACTTTTATTTCACGTTTCTGGGGTCAGCTGCAATTTGGCTTCGGGGGCTTTTATAATCTTGGCTGCATTTACTCAAATACCTGGGGGTCGATGGGCTGCTGATTGATTCAGCCTGGTCTCCGCACTCCTCCCCACGTGTTTCCCTTCTTCTTACACCACGCACGTACTTCCCATGACAGTAGAGCATCAAGAGGGAGGTCAAGCTCAATTGTGCAAGGAATCTACATGCCTCTGTGCTTGGCTCCCAGGAGGAGGTGACTGCACAGTTACAGGTAAACGGTCTGGCCGTAGGGAGGGATGAAGAATTGAGGCCATTTTATGCGATCTATCATAATCTTAGAAAAGAGACACTCTCTATTGTCATTTAATTTTTCCTACGAAAATAATAAGCTTAAAAGAAGAGTAGTTCTTTTTATAAAGGACAAATATGAAAGTCTGGATATGAGAAAAGACATGACCCACTTTTTATTACATTTAAAAAATCATAAGGATTACATAATTATAGAGGAAAAAAGAAAACCAGGTGATGTACTTTTTGGAATAAAATGGAAAGAAATACAAATTCTTGGGCACATATGATTAATTCAACAAGTTTTGACACTCACTCACTCAGAGGCTCCAGACATTAAGATAAATCTCTTTGTAGCTGTGATCCCCCAGCTGTTCAGGATACGAAGGTGTTTAAGCTGATTCAGTCACGTCTAATCCCTTCTCTGTTTACTATTTCATTCCTGTCTGCCTTTCCTCTCCGGTGGAGCCAAAGGCTCCTATTTTCTTTCCCCCATAGCATTTTGCTTATTTATTATTATTTTTTTAATGACATCATATCTTACTCAAGAACTGGGGTGGGGTTGGGTGCGAGGGACTATTCGTATCAAAAACAAGGGCCAAATCTCACACGAAGCAGAAGAATGCACTGTATATTGCTAGACCATGAACTCCCTGAGGGCAAAGACTGCTATTTCCCCCCTGTACCTAGCACAGTACGCAGCATGTAATGAGCATTCGAGGGAGGTAGCGTGTGGTGGTGGTTGAGTGTTTGGGCTCTGGAGCATGTGGCTTCTCGTTCAAATATTGCCTATCCGATTTATTTTGGACAAATTAATTAACTTCTCTATGTTTCAGGGTTTTTTTTTTCAGCTTAAGATAGGGTTATAGGTTATTTCAAAGGGTGATACATGAAAATCACAAATTAGGTTTTTAAGTAGTGAAAAAATTTATTGTGACCACAGTCATCTTCATCAATCCAGTGATTAAACAGATACCACGATATTAATTATCCATTTACTATATTAAACTTTTTGAAAAAGCAGTAAACTTAGAGGCAATGTTTTTTGTTCCTTTTGTGATTAGTATTAGAGCAATTAAAGAGCATGTGAATAGTGTGGTTCTAAGAATGTTAGCTTTTATTATTATTACAATTACTGTTGGGGCCGATGACAGCTATTAATATGCCAGGAAGGAGGATAGTATGGATTGGATTGTGTCACCCATAGAAAATATGAGTACCTCATTTGAAGTTGGGGTCTTGACAGAGGTAATCAGGTTGAAATGAGGTCATAAGGTGGACCCTAGTCCAATATGACCGCTGTCCTTATAAAAAGAAGAGATTTGGACACACACACACACACACACACACACACACACACACAGAGAATGTCATGTGATGATGAAAGCTGAGGTCTCCAAGCCAAGGAAGGCCAAATATTGCCAGCAAATCCCTGGAATCTTGGAGAAAGGGATGAAACATATTATCTCAGAGGGAACCAACCCCACCACCATCTTGATCTTGGACTTCCAGCCTTGTTTAAGCTACCTGGTTTGTGGTCCTTTGTTGGAGCCACCCAGCACACTCATTCAGAGGGGCTCTAGCCTTAGGCAGTCCAGCATCCTTCTTTGGTGAGTACATATTGACTGGTTCCTGGCATTCCCTATGGCATGCCGGGTAGACTTCAGCTTCTATCTCTCCCACCTTCCTGGCAAGTTTATTTTTCTTTCTTCTCTTTTTCCCTTTCTTTCTCTTTCTCTTTTTCTCCTTCCTTCCTTCCTTCTTTCCTTCCTTCTTTCTTTCTTTTTCTTTTTCTTTCTTTCTCCCTTTCTTTCCTTCCTTCCTTCCTTTCTTTTCTTTCTCCCTTTCCTTCCTTCCTTCCTTCTTTCCTTCTTCCTTCCTTCCTTCCTTCTTTCTTTCTTTCTTTCTTTCTTTCTTCTTTCTTTCTTTCTTTCTTTCTTCTTTCTTTCTCCCTTTCTTTCCTTCCTTCCTTTTTCTTTCTCCCTTTCTTTCCTTCCTTCCTTTCTTTTCTTTCTCCCTTCCCTTCCTTCCTTCCTTCCTTCCTTCCTTCCTTCCTTCCTTCCTTTCCTTTCCTTTCCTTTCCTTTCTTTCTTTCTTTCGAGAGAAGGAGTGCCAGTGGGGAAAAGTGGCAGAGAGAGAGAGAGAGAGAGAGAGAGAGAGAGAGAGAGAGACAGAGAGAGAGAAGCTTAAGCAGGCTCCACACCTAGCCCGATGATGGGCTCAACCCCATGAACCTGGGATCATGATCTGAGCTGAATTCAAGAACTGGGTGCTCAACTGACTAAGCCACCAAGGTGCCCCTTCCTGGTGAATTTCTTAATGGTTATTCCAGGTCTAGGGGCTCAGAACCCCCAAAAATATTTTGAGGGCACACCTTTAGCCCTCAAGATAATTCTTACTGGCCTTGAGCAAATCATCTTTCCTGGTCTTTGGTTCTTTATCTTCAAGATGAAACTAGTCAGACAAAAGTGTCTAAGTGTTTCTCTCCAGCTAAAAATGTGATGATTCCTGAAGCAGTGATAAAGGTTAGCCTGACATTCCAGAACTCTCTTCATTTATTCTGTTAGAGAACCATCCTCTACAGACATACTTAAACTTAATCTGGAATATAAACTCTATGTGCATCTTGTTGTTGTTGTTGTTTTGTTTTTGTTTTTGTTTTTTTACAGCTGTGAGCATAGCATATTGGAAAAACATGGCCATAGAAATCAGTTCTGAAATCTAATCTTGATCTCAGCATAATGATCAGATTAAAATATAAAATAATATCTATTGTCTGTAAATTATGGTTTTAGCTAATTTTTTCTTATGCCTTCGAGAAAAATCATTTTCAGTCAGAATGAGTGAAAGTAAATCCAGCATGTACATGAAAATGAAATGTTGAGACTTCTCAGGTTTTTCCTTTCCTCAGGCCTACCTACACTTTCTAATAATGATTTTTTCCCCCTCTCAAAGAATAAATCAGCTTCCGACTGCCCAGTGACAGCCACATAGCTTCCTTTTAGAGGTTTGGAAAGAAGTAACACCACTGCAATATTGGGAGTAATGATATGTGCCATTGGACACAACAGTTTTGCCTGGTGCTAACCCTTTTCCTAGGGTCGTACTTGGTGTTAGGCTGTGCCCTGAAGTCTTCGACAAGCATCTCAACATGTAGGAATTCAATAAGCCAGTGTATGCCTGGTTCAACATAAAGGACACTCACAAAGGAAGCCCACGTGGCTTGTGTGCAGTTCTAATAGGCTTACACAAGGAACTTGTTACAAAAGCCGTTCCTTTATTCATGAGTTTGTGAACACAGACTATGGTATTTTAATAAATAATTTCTCCAGGGATTGTTTTCCACAGCGCTGGTAGCCTTCCATGTTGTTTTATTGCTTACATCCAGTCAGAGCATAGGCATGATACAAATTGTTATGCATTACCCTAGACTTCTGTTTGCAAGAAGGAACACACACAATGCCATACCAAAGTGAGTTTATTGACATTCCTCGAAGGTGGTATGATGGAAGAGAAAGCTCGGCCTGAGTATCACGTGACATTTCTCTTGTTGATGTAAGCAAAATCAGCCCAGTAACGTGGACTTCTCCTGCTATTGACTAGAACAAAGACTTTTAACAAAATTGTTATAGACATTTCCTTAGATAAATTGGAAGCTGCAGGAAGTAGGCTAATGGAACAATATTTACTCTATATACTACCTCTAGGCACCTTTTTTTTTCTACTAGAACAAAGGGACTACATGTCACTGACAGGAAAATAACACTTCCTCTTTTGGACCTCATGATGGCTAGAACATCCATCCCAGATTTTATGATATAGTATTGCGGTAGTTTTAATAATGAACACTGAAGTACATAATAATAATAATAATAATAATAATAATAATAAAGCACCACATTTGTTATGTAAAGTTCTAACTACTTTCATTTGAAAGTGTTTCATCTTGACTGGGAAACCATTTGCAGCAATTGAGAAATTTTTTGAACCCAAATTTTGGACACACAGTTTGACACACGGACTGACAGTGCCATAGATGTAACATGAGAACTGTTCTGGAAAGTCTGGCTCATCGACTCGCCACACAAATATACTTACCGTTAACGGACATGCGGTCATGGATTAAAAGAGAAAAAGATTTAGAAGCCTGCCAAAGAATCCCGGATCTCTTTTTCTTAATTTTCCCCATGGCCCTCAAGAAACTACGCTATAGCGGTGACGGGAAGAGAACGTTCTCACAACCATTGCCGACTTCTATACATAGGAAGTCGCAGAGAACTCCTACTCTGCAGAGGCAGTTTCTAATTTTAGGAGCATCATCATCATGTGATAGAAGAAAATGTCATGTCCATAAAATTATTATAATGCTTCATAGCATTTTAAAAGCATTTTTCTACTTGAAAGAGAAGTTTTCTCTTATTTATTGTTCTCGTTTGTCCCCTAATTAAGGGTAATATACTCGTATCAAATCTAAGCTCTAAAAGGTTTTGTTTTAGGGGAATTGTGGTTTGTAAGTGATTCATATAAAATGCCTCCATGAAGAAAATTCATACTTTTAATTAAAAAAAAATCAGAAGTGGTCACAAACAGATCTGCCTTGCCCTTTGAGTCACACGATGGGGGGGGGGGTTATACCTCCAGCCGATGGAATTAATAGCATAATTCTATACCTAGTGAAAAATTATACATAATTTTCATGTATTCCAGCCTCATATATTAGGGGATAAAAACTAAAGAAACATGACTTGGGACATGGGGAAATCCTAGAATCACTCCATACCAACTGTCTGTTTTCCTTTTCCCTTTGTTTACTTCCGTTTAGGATTCTGGGCAAGGCCGTAACAGAATCTGGGACCCTGTCGAGCAAGATTTGCCTCCTTTCAGCTGACTCTGACATCAGTATTTCTTTTCGGAATTTTATACTTTTATGAAATACTGATCCCGAATGCTTCGCGGGACACATTTATAGCATCGGGGCAGGGGGGGAGGGGGAACAGGAAGAAGGAAAAGTCAGTTGAAAATCCATTCATGTCCAAGATACCTGTTTCTCTCTATTTTCCCCAATACCTTGTTCCTTCTGTGTATTGGTGGGATAGACATCAAATAATCTAATTAATACGTTAATTAGATATTTGGGTAAATCATAAAGCTTCTCAGGAGCGGGTTCCATCTTTCGAACATCTTCCTCCCTTGCCAATACCTAACGAATAAAACAAGGACTAAAAAAAGAATGGAGTGCTTGAATTAATGAGGAGTTACACATGTATAACACCAAGTTCTAAAAATGCCCCCTATACTAGAGATGATGTTCAAAGAGTTAAAATGGTGAAATGATTTGTATAATGCTTATGCTCCGATTTTATAAATAACAGCTCCAATGGAATTCGTAACTTTTTAGATACTGAAATATGTACTGAACTTGCCAGAACCCTCAAATTTATATTATGTGACTTACACATTCCATCTTACCTTGGCAAATACTCTTTTTAGACAATAATAGAAGCTAAATTTCTGAATATATGACTTCCCGATTGACAACAGATACACAGCAGCAAGGTGTGCTGGACATTATAAATAATTCCTATAAAAGAAGTTTCATTTTGGAGTGCAGGAAACTCAACACGCTGCCTGTACACAAACCCGTACAAGGAGCATGAGGCATGGCTTCCTGTGAAACTGACTTCGTCTTAAATTTCTCACATTTCTCCCTTAATATATCGGAAACAACAATGTGACATTTCAGCAGTGGGGCCCCTTTAGCTCTTCTTTTCCCAGTGAAGAAAAACACTTTCACTTATGACACATTTCAGACAACATGGATAACAAGGTTAGAAAAATAGAGATGACCATTATGTTTGTACTTATTCCAAATGTAATCAAGAGGTTAGGCTGTCTTTGGAGCCTGCAACTGTTTTCCTGAAAACACGAAGTTTTCTGGGATACCTCTTTACCGAGTGCTAAAAGAAACTGGATCTCTATTTTGACAAATCAGTGTGCCTCTGGGGGTGTTAGGTGTCCGCTCCAGGAGGATCGCTATGGATGAAGAAGGAGTATTATATTGCCCTTGACCCCGAACAAGCACCATCACTCTCTGCAGCTTCTTGTTTAGTGTTGTCCCCATGGGACAATCAGATGGAAGGAATTCGAAAACCATCGTAAAGAAAAGAAAAAAAAAAAAAAGGGCATGAAAAAAACAGTATCAAAGTTAAAACGAAAGTCTGTTCGCCAAACAATAATTACCTGGCTTTAACAAAAGTCATGAGATTATCTGTACGTTTTTTTCCTTTGTGAAGGCGAACCGTAGCTAGACCAAACAAAGCAAAACGGAACAAAACAGTGCAGAACTCAGGGATTCAAACCAACCTAACATGGCCTTCTTCCCTCTCTCCCGTCTGCGCCATCACATTCTACACAACACAATAGGGGGAGGAGCCTCGTCCTTTAAGCTCCGTAATGAGCTCTCCTTGAGTGCACAAGTTTCTGCTTCTTGTGTGGTAAGTGTTCATGAGGGGTGCGCTCCTCCCAGACTTCTCTAAACTCAGGTGGAGCCACAATCCCCACCCCCACTGAGACGCACCGCACTGCACCAGCAGGAGGCGTTTTCCCCGCTGTTGTTATTTGTGGGAAAGTGTAATATTTGCACCATATGCCTAGGCTAGTTCCAGCTGACGGGACCGACGCCACATATGAATCATGAGTTGAATGTATAAAAACTGCAGCTTGGCCGCTGCTGTTTCTGGATGGATGGTGTGCACAGGGAAAAGTTGAGTGGGAAGAAAAGAAATTGCTGATTGCCTCCTAGACCTGGAGCTGGTTGTTAGAAATTATAAAAAATGGTGGCTCTGCTCAGAAGACATGGGCGTAGAAAAGCTCGGAATGCTTAATGCTCAAATTTCCCTAAAATTATATAAATGGAAGTAAACTTTTATTACCATTTGGTCAAGTGTAGCATAACTTGCATTCATATTTCATTGTTAGTAATGGAGGTATGTGGAGATACACACGGACCTTGAGACAGCTGTTGTTTAATATTGCATACAGGCTAGCAGTTCATCGAGAGTAGAGGAGATAAGCCTGAAGGTTGGATCTCAGAAGAAGGCAGTTCTTCATGCACAGCTTTTGTCAGTCCTGATTTGGTTTGAAAATAAAAATCATGGAATACCAAAATCAAAGGAGAGTGGGTTCAGGGAGAGGGCAAGGGGATGATCCCAGAAAGGGCGATGTGACTGCCAGGAAAATGTCAGGTGAGTTCTCGTCTCCTCATTCAAGTCCAAAGGTGCTGGTTTCTTCTACTGCTGTTAGCAGCTTTTCATACAACATGGAGTATGAGGGATAAGGTGGAAGATCCAGTCGGTTGAAGCATGTGTGTGCCCTGAATGGGGAAAAAAGATTGGTGAAGGTGTTTGTTTCAAGGTACAACTGGTTTGTATGTATCTGTGATCAACCTGAAGCTATGAAGCAAAAGGGAATGAAAGATGAGCACAACCATGATTTTGGACCACCATAAAAGATCGCAACTAAGAACGATGGCCTAGAGGCACGAATCAGCCAGTCGAGGGAGCAGAGTACTAGAAACATTTACGAGCAAACCACACGCATAAACGCGACGATATCGGCTTTATTCTGCAGTTGAAACGGGACCTGGATGTGATCAGTGAGGGAGGCAGAAACATCATTAGTACTCCAGGATCGTATTCCCAAGTCTCCTGGTCTAGCTCTGATTTCCGGGCCACCGTGAACCATGTGCATTGGTGCAGAGGTGCCACTGGCTGCCCTGGAATCCTGAGATCCAACGCTCTATCAAGTCAGGAGTGCCCTGGAGACAGTGTGACTCTTCTGTTTCAGTGTGGGACATAGCTAACCTGACATCAGAGTGGCATTTCCAAAAACAGCGGAGCTTATGGAATAGCTTATGGAGCATCCCTGTGCCCTGAGTTCTGTCTTATTTGTCATATCCTTCATCTCTCCTGTGCCCACGCACATCAGTTCTGGTCTAGAAAAGGAAGAGCTTCCCTTGCCTTGCACTAATGCACGGACCAGGACCAGACCCCATATCACCTGTATAGGGCTCAGTGGTGCGCCCAAGAGGCCCGGGACACAGTTTCCCCCTGTGGAAATTCAAATCACCTGACTAATTTTTCCCTGTCAGATGTTCTTTGTCTTTATGGAATCGTTGGTTGAGGCCAAGGTCTATAACAAAGTAGGGAGAAAGGTGGATGGGTGCAGCTCAAGGTTAACTTAATGCCTTTTGCTTCCTAAAAGGTGGGTTGCAATGGTGTTTTGAGAAGCCAACCAGCACAAAAAAAGGGCACATTAAAATGAAATGAAATGAAATGAAATGAAATAACAATAAAATAGAAGAAGAGAAAATATCACAAAACAAACATATATACAATAAGACTAAACGAAACTCTAACCAAAGATACCGTTCTCCCTTCATTTGAATTTCACCTGGGATATTGAGTTCTTCTTTTAATTACAAGATCCCTAGGGAAGTTGTGTATTATTCCTACCTTTGTTTTCAGAGTTCCCGATCAGGCTGATGCAGTGCTCGGGGTATGAGGGAGATTATTTGGGTGATGAGGAGGTGGGAAGAGGGAAGAGGGAAGAGGGAAGGTGGGTTCTCCTGCACGGGAAGAATAGGGGGAGGAGGCTGATGTTTTTGCCTCTCAGCATCCAATCCTCCTTCTCCCAGCCATAGCTCCCACATTGTCCTTGGAAAACTACTCCCTCCCAAACTCCTTGTGCCCCAACAAGCTCCAAGGGTGGGCACAGGATAGCAGTGTATTTGGCCTTAGGCCTCAAGGACTTAACTGGGAAGAAGCATAAAAACAGACCAAGATTAGCAGAGGTCTCAGATTATGATTGAAGATTCAAATAGGCCTCGGTTGACTTCGTGAGAGAATAATTAAAATATCTTACCTAAACTCCTTTGAGTAAAAGTGGAAGAGCGCTCAGTACATCGAGTAGGACGACAATTACAGCGGCCCTCCTCTATGTTTAGAAAGATTAAAACGAAGACATACTCTGGGTTCTGGCTCACCAAGTTAAGTGGGGCAGGAAAATCCCAAGTAGGCTTCTGAAACTAGCTGAACTAGTTAGAAGCAAGATATGAGCAGACATCATTGTCTTGGTTTTCTTCCTCTGGTCATTTCGACTGGCATTCACGCGTGGAAATGTTACGCCCAAAATCCCATATTTGCACAATAGCCAGAACCAAAATAACTCTGTAGAAGATGATTTCCGGGAATAACATGAAGGCATTGGCATATGGCACCTCTCCAAGACCTAGCGTGGCTACCCGGAGTTTCTTCCACTCGCTTATTACTGCATTTATCACCAGCCTTGGGTAATTCTCTTGAATAGATTGTAGTTTGAAATCGAGAATGAATGAACACAATCAAATCATGGTTTGATTCAGCATTCTTTTTTTTTTTTTAATGTTTATTTATTTTTGAGAAAGAGAGAGACAGAGCACAAGCAGGGGAGGGGCAGAGAGAGAGGGTGAGACAGAACCCAAAGCAGGCTCCAGCCTCTGACGCGTTTAGTGCCGAGCCTAATGTGGGGCTCGAACCCACGAACCGTGAGATCATGACCTGAGCCGAAGTCGGACGCTTAACCAACTGAGCCACCCAGGCACCCTAGACTCAGTATTCCTAAATGCTTGCAGTCTTTCAGGCATGATTCTGAGAGAGCACAGAGCGCCTGCTCATTCCCTCCCTGGGCCCTGGGCCCTGTGTGTAGTAGGCCGTAGAGAAAGCACGAAACCAGGGGCTGGAAGACCTCTATTCTGTTAACAGTCTAGCCATTTGCTAGCTTTATCACCGTGGGAACGTCCATTAATCTTTCTGAGCCTCGGTTTTCTCACTTGTAAAATGGGGGGTAATAATATATGCTCTGTATACCTCAGGGGGTTGTTGTGGGGACCGATGTGAGAATGCACATAAATGCCTTTTGTCATCTGTGAATCATCATTTAAGCATAAGATTCTTTTAATAATGCAACCACAATTGCAGTTATAATTTCGGGAACTATGTCACACCTGTAGGGACTCAAAACCCTCAGGCTTTTTCGTATAAGCCACTGGCAAAAGAATCACCCTGATCTTCCCGTTCGTGCAGTGATACTTTAGAGCTCCACATGGATCTTTTCAATCGTGCCAAATCAATTTTCACTCTGTTGGCGTTAATCTAGAGTTCCAGCATTTTGAGATAATTCAGGATTTAGATCGTGCCAACCGCAGTATTATTCGGCCTTCTAGTTTGTAGCATCTACAATGTCTCCTTGACTTTTTCCAAGTTGTTGATTAAAATGGTAACCCATGCCTACGACAGCATGCTCCTCCCCTGAAGAGACCACTTTCAGGCTGGCCAAAAGCAAACAACGCTACTAAAAGCAAACGAATCGCTGCTCTCTGCTGCTGGTTGTTCGGCTTAGTTGTGAGGCCAATTTTAGAAGTCCTGTCACCCCTTCAGGTCACTCTCTTCCACTGTCTAGCCATAGCCTCCCTGTACAGATGGTTCTTACTCTCAGGGGTGCCTGGGTGGCTCAGTTGGTTGAGAGCGCAGCTTCAGCTCAGGTCGTGAGCTCACAGTTTATGAGTTCGAGCCCTGCGGCAGGCTCGCTGCTGTCAGCCTGTCAGCCTTTCGGCGCACAGCCAACTTCGGATCTTCTGTCCCCCTTTCACTGCCCCTCCCTCACTTATGATCTTAAAACATAAAAAGAGAGAATAACAGATGGTTCTCACTCTCATCACTACTAAATCTACTCTCTTTCAGCTTGAACCTCTTGATCCCCAAATCCAGAGGCCCATTCTCTGCCCACACCTCCTCAAGCTCTTTAAAAACCTTTGATTATCTTTTCTTCTTGAACAACTCTCTCTCCTTGGCTTCTCTATGACTTCTCAGTGACTGTCAGTTTCCCTTCCAAACTCCCAATGGCTCTCTCAAGCCTCCTTGGTAGACTTACAGCCTACTGAGCAGGGTTTAAAGTTAGCACTACTGACACTTTACACCTGACAATTCTCCACAATGAGGGGCTGTCTTGTGCATCACAAGTGTTTAGCAGCATCCTCAGCCTCTACCCACTAGATGCCCCCTGCCCTTCCCCCACAACCGAAAATGTCTGCAGACATTGCCAGCTGTCCCCTGGGGGGTGAAGTCACCTCTCCCAGCCCCTGTGAGAGCAATCCCTAGAGAGTAATCCAATATCCACCTCAACTAGGCCTTCCCCTCCACCTGGGCCAGGGCTCAGTTTACATCTGCAGTGGAGCAGGTCATTAGAATTCTGTTTGCAACTTTTAGGCCAATCTTCCCATGACTCATAGCTCTGGAATCCCGGGCCCCCACTCCAAATGTAAACTCTTAAGTTCTTCTCTTCTCCTTTATTCCATCTCCATGCTGCCTTGTGCTATGTCTGTTTGGACTAGCTTCCATGCTTTTCTTTCCTTCAGAGCCTCTCCTCTGTTCTCTCCCCAGTCCTGGTTGTACAGTAAGGAAGCTCTCCCGTTCTCCCTTTCTGGACATGGCCTACGAGTCCTAGCAGCCCTTCTCAGTCCCCATGAGTGGAGACGGCCAATGGTCACCCTGCCACATTCTGTGATGGGACTGAGCACTTTGCTCACTCTCCACTACCAACTCTAGATCATTACTTTTGAGTCTCTGATCAAAAAGTTCTGTTGCTTTTACTCGGCTCTAACAAAGGATGAGATCTTGCCATTTGTGACAACACGGATGGACCTTGAGGGTATTATACTAAGTGAAACAAATCAGACGGAGAGAGAGAAATACCAATGACTTCACTTGTATGTGTAATCCAAAAAACAAAACAAAGCAAACAAACAAAAAGCAGAAACAGACTCATAAATACAGAGAACGAACGGATGGTTGCCGGTTGTGGGATGGGGTGGGAGGTTGGGCAAAGTAGGTGAAGGAGGGCGGGAGGTACAGATTTCGGTTACAGAGTGACTAGGTCACAAGAATAAAAGGCACAACCCAGAAAATATAGTCGATGGCACTGTAATAGCATTGTATAGTGACGGATGGCAGCGACACTCACGCCGGGCACAGCCTAACCAACGGACTTGTCCCCTCACTATGTTGTACCCCCGGAACTAATGTAACACCTTGTAGCAACTATACTTCAATTAAAATGGATAAATAAAAATAAAAGGGAAACGAATGTTTAAAAATTTCTATTTCTCTGAATTTGTGCCACTTAGATTTTTTCTAGAATTACGGGTTTTTATTTCAATCACATAGGATAGATTAGAAGATAGGCAATTGCTATTACCTGCAGGTAATAAGGGTAAAGTTTTGTTCTGAGGAACTCGTATTTCAGACAGACACACACACACACACATAGATACGCATGTACTGGGTTGTGATGTTATGTAAAAGGTATTTCTTTCTGTGGCCTATGATTAAAAAGTTGGAAAATCAGTGCTCTAGATTTCCTTCCATACCTTCTGAACTTCCAGCTAATTACATTGGTTAAAATCTCTATTACCTTGCTTAAATCCTTTCCGTTTCAGGTGTTCCTACCAGACTGTGTAGCTTCTGAGTCCACATGGATGACCTGTTCAATGCCCTAACATGCTAGCTCCTTGACCTCAACCTCACTGACTGTCCCACCCATCTTATACTGAAGTTTATCAGGCACTGTAAAATTCCATCCCAGCAACCATCTCTCTCAAAGTCCTCTTTCCTAACCCTCCTACAGTTTTTAGGAGGCAAGGGCTTGTACTGATGTAAAGGTTTTATTTAGCCTGGGCTATGATTCAGGTTTGGTTGCGACACTATTTGGCACTCTCATCTGGGAAGCCGGTTGTCTGTAGAGGGACGATCTGAGGACAAAGCAGCTCAGACCACCTCTCCTCCCGGTGTGTGGGCAGCGTGCATTGGGCTCACATCCTCTGGGAAGTCCTGGGTTATCCCATGTCTGCTTGACTCTCCTGTCAGCCTCTGGGCCCTTCCCTCCCCAACTCCTTGCAGATGCTGCTCCCGCCCACCTCAGAACTTCCTGCCACCTGCCATGTCACCTGGCCAGGTCTTCCCAAGCTACCTTTCTTAGAAGTCAGAAGTTACTTCTTTCTCTTCACACATTGGTGACACTTTTTAGGTTCTTGGATCTTCAGAAAATGTACAAGGAAGACGAGTTAGGGGTTACTATCCAGGGGGTCATTTTCACCGTCCTCCCGGAAGCATCTCAGCCCTTGCTTCTTGGGGTCCTCCTGGCCCAGGGTGAAGTCTCTGCCTCCCCAAAGAATCCTCTCTGGAGTGTGCGGAACAGTAGACTTTTTAGCGATGCTTTGGCCCAGAGGTGAAGAGCCCGATCGTAAGCCCCACATCCACCTTAAAAGCTCTTTGTGTGGATGAACAGAATTAATGCATATTTCAAAGCTGCTCAAAGCAAATACGTAATTAGACTCAATCTGTGATCCCCAAATGACAAAAGCAATTTCTACTTCCATTTCCTAAAGAACAAAACTGAGACTCTCAGCAGGGTCTTTTCTCTGTGATTCACCAAACTATATTTCTCAACCTTATCCCTTGTGAGTATCCCTTAGGACATTCTGTCCCCCATCCTGGCACTCCTTCCTGAATGCACGCTGGCCACCTCCTACCCCCGGGCCTTGCTCATGCCGCTGCTTCAGCCCGGAATTCCCCTTGACCCATTCCTTAGCTCTCAACGCTCACCTAAATACCAGCTGCTTTGTGGCATCTCCTCCTACCAGCTCAGCTGGGGTTAGGTCTGTGTTCTACGTCCGCACAGCCCCTCGTTTTTACCTTCCCTTCTCAATGCCCCTCGGGTTACACCTGCGTTCCAATTTATTACTCCTGGGCTATGTTCTTCCCTAGCCTACAAGTAGCTCCTCTGGGAAGGTAGGTGGTTGTATCTTAACCCCTCCTCAGGGCGGAGGCTATCATCAAATGGTGACTCCAACTCATTCTCCAAAATAAGAACAGAATGTTTCCAAATAACCTTGTCTTCCGAATCTATCGTTAAACTAGACAAACGAGGATCTTGCCTTTTCAGCATTATTTTCTTGCCAGATTTAATTCAGTAGGTTCAGCCATCGGCAGCACCGAGGGTCTGCTGAGCAATTTGGCTGAAGCTAGGGCTGAAAATTGTGCCAAGGCTTTAGGCTGTTATTAACCAGCTGGGCATGAGCTCCGTTTCCCGGGCCTCCTGATGCTCACTGACATCAGGTGACTCGTCTTCAGGACATTAGAAGGTGTGGGAGGTCTGGATGCAAATCATAGTTCCGCAAATCCTTCTTCCATCAGGATATAACAATAGTATCTGGGAAGCCATGTGGAAATAGAACTGAATTCAAAGTGAATCTCCTTTTATAATTAGAAAATATCATAGAAGAAAATAATGTGGGTCAATCTTCTCTTGTGTCGTTGAGCAGGATTTATTACTGTGGTACTTCTACAGAAGTAACCCTTTAGGGCTCTTTATTTCAGAGCAGGAGAAGCCTTCCCAAGTGGTTTACGAAGAACCCAGGAAGTATAGGGATTAAAACTCACAGTGTGGGAAACTCATCTGTTAAACTGCCTGGGTCTCTAGTGTCTCCTTTTCTGGATTTACCCACAATAATATCCTTGACAGCTTACTATATAGAAGTCCCTTGTAGAGGCCTGAGATACACCTAGTCTTGTCCTCACATGTTTTAAAACACAGTAGGATAGGGGGCGCCTGGGTGGCTCAGTTGGTTAAGTGTCTGACTTCGGCTCAGGTCATGAACTTGCAGTTCGTAGGTTTGAGCCCCATGTTGAGTTCTGTGCTAATGGCTTGGAGCCTGGAGCCTGCTTCGGAATCTGTGTCTCCCTCTCTGTCCTCCCCCACTTGCTCTCTGTCTCTCTCTCTCTCTCAAGGATAAATAAACATTAAAAAAAACCAGAGTAGGAAAAACGTGACGTGTACATGCATAACTATCCTACAGAGTATCAAGTGACATGCTGCAGAAGTACAGATACGGTGTTGGAAGGGTTGTTTGGGGCTTCCGGCCTCTCCTTCCACCCTCATCAGGTGAGACATTCCTCCTTAAATGAAATTGGGCTATGTACAGACTGGAAAGCTTCCCACGACTCACACATGGACCATGACATTATTGCCAAGATACCATTAATAGTCAAAAAAATCACTAAGAATATGGTCTAAATTCACACCCCAGAGACTCCTCACTGGCCCCTTTCATCAATAAGTCCTAGAACAAACCGCGGGTGGCAGGGAAGAATTCTATCCTAAAGGATCATCACCCAAACCCAGTAACAAGGTATACTTGGTGGGTTTCCTGAAGGCTGGCAGGAACCTGTACCTGGGGAGAGACGTAATTTTCCCCCACTTCTCTATGCAGAAACGCCGAAGCCCGTTGCTTCCTCGAAGGGCCGCGAAGCCTTCGTAGGGCACGCTTGACGTTCCGGTGACGAACTGAAGTAATCTCAGTCTCTGTTCATTATTGAAGCGCTCCACGGCGGCCCAGAACCAGCGGATCACAAGATGCCCGTCGTGATAACCTGCATGGAGCAGAAGGAGGAAGGGAGGATGTGCAGAGAGGAGGAGGGAGGGAGAGAGGCGACATACGCGGCAGGTGTGGTGGGGACAGGCTAGCTGCTGCTGGTCTGCCGGTTTCTCTAATGACAGCCTTCACCTAGGTCTAAGACGATCTGTGTAGCTAGGTCAAGTTTTACCACAAAAGCAGATTTAGAAAGTAGCCATTTTCTAAAAAGATTTTATGCTCTGAGGGGTGTCTTCAGAGATGTCTGCTTTCTATGTAAACAATGGGGACCCCACCAGTCATTCTCCTGCCTCATATGAATGAGAAAAAGGAGTGGCTAGAAATCCTTGGGACCCTAAGAGACAAAACCCCTCTATGAACATACTTCGCTGTATTTTCTCTGTTATGAGGTCTTAGCTCCCGTTAACCGCATACTGTGGGACAGGCGAGGACTTAAGAAGGGCTGGAGGTAAATGGCAAGCTTAGAGAACAGAAGATGCTGGAATCTCCAATGGCCATTAGTGCCCCTGGAACAGCTGCTCCCAGGCCAGTCGGGGCCCATGGAAGAAGGATCGGGCTGCTGTCCCCATGCAGTTGTGAGAACAAGCGTGGGTCACCTGTTTCAGGTAAATGATTCGCCACTCCTGCGAATGCAAGAGGCGCTCCAAGATGGGAGAGATGTACGTCAGCTAGGATAGAAAGGGAAGCGAGGCGTGCGCGGAGGGCGGGAAGGCTCTGTGGGAGTGGAGGACAGGAGAAACGGAGAGCGACAAGAACGAGGAGGAAGTAGGCAGGGAATTGCGAGCTGACTAGTGCAGGGGTGGGGGAGGTTCTGGTGAGGACTGAGAGCTGTAGCAGCCAGGCAGAGACGCTGGGACTTGACACCTCGGTTTTCCCCTGCCATGCCCAGAAGCGCCCAGGGGTCCCACACAGGCTTCTCACGGCCGAGTACGCCGGGGAAATGAGGGAGGCTGAGGCGGCGAGCCCGGTTCTCTCTCTATGGCTCTGACCGGGGTGTTTCTGTAATATTTTACACAAAGAAATGGTTTTGAGCCTTAAAAAACACTTGCAAAGGTAATAAGGAGTTTGTTTTGTGGCTAAGGAAATGGCCTGGTGAAAATAATGTCTCAAGAAGACTAGTTTGGCAGCGTAAAGGCCAATAGTCAGGAGGAGTTTAGGAATAGGGTTCGGAGAAACAACAGAACCATGTTGTGGCAAACCGAGAAGGAGGAGAGAACTCCAGTTCTCCCAGAAGCGGGACACACTTCCCAGCCAGTGCGTAACCTAGCTCAGGAGCTGGTCTCCGGGTAGCAGTCTCAGTCATGCACCTACAGGCAGTTAGGCCAGAGATTACAGCAATGGGGGTCACCGGAAGGAACGTTCCGGATGGAAGTCACTGGAAGGCATGTTAGGAGAACCTACTCTGCACAGGTATTGGAGTAAGGCCAAATTTTATGTAGTCTTTAAAAAGTGCTGAAATATATATCATATATATAGATATGAAATGGCATATTATCATATTTACAACTATCTATGGAATATATATATATAATGGAATATTATTCAGCCACAAAAAGGAATGAAGCAGGGAATCACATCTTGAAAGAGAATGCTCAATGAAAGAAACCAGATCCCAAAGACCACATATTGTATGACTCGTTGTACATGAACTATCCAGCGCAGGTAAATCTACAGAGACGGAATGCAGATTGACGGTTCTCAGATACTGGAAGCAACTGCCTAATGAGTCCGGGGTTTCCTTTTGGGGTGAGGACAATGTTTTGGAACCCGTGAGAGGCGATGGTTGCACAACAGTGTGAACGCACCGAAGACCACCGCACTGTTCACTTTAAAACCGTTAATGTTACGCTCTGTCGATTTCGCTTCAGTATCAAATTTTTTAAAAAGGGGTGCACTGTGTCTGTGCCGGGCCGGCTCGCTCACCTCCCCGGTACTCTGTATTATTCCGCCAGTCGTTCAGGTCGATTTCCGCCGTGCCCGCGATCACCAGCTCCAGCTCCCTGGCGTCGAACACGGAAACGAGCCTCGAGTCTACCACCTGAAATACAGGTTAGGCTTCAGGTCCCACCACACCGAAAGGTTTTATTCATTTATTACTACTTCTGTGGCTTAAGCTGGGAAACTGATCATCATTTACAACTTTTATTTTCTTAAAAAGTTTTTTTTAACATGTATTTATTTTTGAGAGAGAGATTGAGAGCGAGAGAGAGCGCATACAAGCGGGGGAGGGGCAGAGAGAGAGGGAGACACAGAATCTGAAGCAGGCTCCAGACTCCGAGCTGTCAGCACAGAGCCTGATGTGGGGCTCAAACCCACAAACAGATCATGACCTGTGTCAAAGTGGGTCGCTTAACCGACTGAGCCACCCAGGCACCCCTACAACTTTGTTTTCAATATGCATCGTGTTTAAGTTCAAAATCGTGGCTTAAACATTTTGAAACACAACCCATTCCTGAGCTGTGGACTCAAAACAGGTCCCAGGGTTTTCACTACCTCTGATACTCCCTTTCCGAATGATGTTATGAGCAAACCTGACTTGATTTTCTCTAGTGACATTTAAGTTACCAAGTATCATTGCATTTTAAAGGCAGAAAGTCCAAACACTGTGAAGTGACTTGATGTTAGTATTATCGCGTTGCTTAAAAGGTATCCTCTTTTCCACATAAAACTATGACTTATTACCTAGGAATGGGCATTCTATACTAAAATGACTGTATTTTCCTTCCTTCCTCCCTCCTTCAAAGATCTGGGAAGACCTTCCGTGAGGGCTCCGAGCTCTGACTTTATACCTTATCGTCAAAAGTATCAGGCGCAACTGAACATCTGAGGCTGGTCGGTACCTCCTCTAATCAAACGAGAGATGGACAAGCCAGTGAGCCGTGTTGTTCTCCGTTACGGCACGTAAAGAAAACTTTCCAAGACTCAAGCCTTGAGAAAACATTTACAGTGTCTTGTTTCTTAATTGCAAACGTTTAAGGATGTCAATGTTTGGTGCACAGGAAGCCGGAAGCTGTCCCTGTTCTCTTGATTTACCACCTCAGTGTGGATGATGTGGCACAAAGGGACACTACAACGCAAGAGAAGCGTACCAAGAGTGGACAATGCCCTCGAATGCCTTCGCTTCACTATTTTTTACTTCACTGAATGAAAGGAAACGCACAGGCAGAGTTCTTGAAAGGAGATAACTTAAGTTTCCATTTCCAGCACACCGGGGCCATGACGATATCTTTGTGAGAGCAGCTTTCACCTACCACAAGGGTTTGGTTTCCCAGAGAACGCTGACGCCTCCTTCATCTACCCCGAGGGTGTCCTCTTTGCACTCTGGTGGCCGGAGCAGAGCCCTTTGCCCGCCTTGTTCTTCTTCTCCCTCTTCCCCACAAGCTACCCCCCTCACCTCATAGAAGCCCCGCACCAGGGCCTCGGTCTGCTGCACCACACCGCGCTCCACCCGCCACTTCACCATCCTCTCGATGTACTCCTTCTTGTTCTTCTCTGTCACCTGCGTGTTGGCTCCTCCAGATTTCAGCTCCCTTTCCGTGACCTTGTGGGGAAACAGAGAGACTGTGATGCTGGTCGACTCAGCGGACCGTGCAGGGACTCGCATCGACTCTAGGAGGGTGAACTATTTGTGAAAAGTCTTCTTCACGTGGGTTCGGCGTTATTCCCTCCTTAGCTCTTGTTCCTTTCCTGGAAGCTCCTAAAAAAAGCTCTAAGATGATCCTGATGCACCTTAGAAAAGCTGCATTTTTTTGTTTGTTAAAGAGGAGACATGTTTCTTTAACTCAAGAGGCATAGTGGAGATAAAGGAAAAATGCTCCTGGTTGTCCCAGGGGAACGGAGGGACCAGAATGTCCTTATACCATAATCACACACTCAATCCCCCCAAATCGCAATTAGATCAAATTCTCAACAGCCACCTGCTTCCCCACCCAAAGCAGATCATTGACAGGAAAAAAGCAGAGGATGAGAAGATGGTTTTTACATCCCAGCGTAATAATGGCTGAAGAATGACAGACTGAAAAAGGAAACTGAATGACCTTGTCACTTAACATGGTGACGCTTGCTTGTTAGGACAAACTTGAACCACTGAGAAAAGTTATGATCCGTGCTCTAGCTTTTGAAAGGCAAGAGGCTGGGTAACATATTAGATACATTTTATCAGAAAGCTTTGGTGTTTGGAGGGGGTAAGCGTCAGTCATCTTAAATTCACTTAAAGGGCTCACCTCGCCTCTCCAAGCTGTAGACACATAAGTCATAACTCTACTTGGTCATTGGCTTAATAAATACAGATATGTAAATTTGGCACTTATTGACACAGGTGCCTGAACGGTCCACGAGAGTCTGACGGTTATTTTTTTCTTCTATAACTTAGGTGACTGGTGCTAATGATAAAATATTGGCTAATTAATAACATCCTAGTTGCCACTAATTATCCATGTTCCTTGGAACCTCTGATTTTTAGCTGCCCAAGAAAAGACTTTATTTCCTAACCTCACGTGCAGCTGGGTGTGCCCTGTAACTAAATTTCGCCAATACGGTGTAAGCAGGAGTGCTGTGTGGCACTTTCAGGAACCCCCTTAAAGGGAGAGACTGTTGCTCCTTTCTCCTGATGCCTCAGGGAAGAATGTGATGGTTCGGGCACCATCAGCAAATGGACCATAGTACAAATGGGCCATAGTGCAGGTGCCGTTGGTAGTCATTGCAGCCTTGGGTTGCCTGCCTCTACACTTTTTTTTTACATTTATTTATTTTTGAGAGACAGAATGAGACAGAGCACAAGATGAGGAGGAGCAGAGAGGGAAGGAGACACAATTTGGAGCAGACCCCAGGCTCTGACCAAGTGTTCAGCACAGAGCCCGATGCAGGGCTCGAACCCACGAACCATGAGATCGTGACCTGAGCCAGAGTTGGACACTTAACCCACTGAGCCACCCTGGTGCCCTGCCTCCACACTTTTATGTGAGAGGAGAATAAACTGTTAGTTTCAGCTGGGTCATTTTGGGTTTCTTCTTGGACAGCCGACTCGAATCCTGAGGAACACACCCAGGAAATGCCCATCATGTCGTTCACCTGCACCTCTCTGTCTGCTCCGCGGGGTCTCCTAACTTGCCAAAAGAAGGACTATAACTCGGTTTCCTAAAACCCAGGTCATTTTTCTTAGGGACCTCATTTGAAGAGGAAGGAGGTGTGCGTTTACAGAGCTGTGCGTCACTCTAGATCTACAACACGTCCTTGTATCACTGGGAACATTTTAAACTTTTCTCTGAGTCATTCCTAGGTCCCATATCTGTGAAGGATATGGTTTCCTGTGGTTTTTCGATATTATTTTTTCCCTCTAATTTAATACATTCAGTTATTATAGTTTGCCTCTTTTTTTTTTTGAGTAGGTAATATCCATTCAAGTGGCATAAAAGGCCATAAACGAAAAGCAAGGTTCTGTTCTATCTCGTCTCCCAGCCATAAAATCTCCCTACCTGGAGAAAATGGCTCTTCCTTCTCTTTCGGGAAGATTCTACGTATTTACTGGAGGATGTGTATATATCATCTCTCTGTCCATAAACCATAGCATATTATATACACTGTTCATCACCATACTTTTTTCAGTTAATTTTAGCTTGCTATGTCAATCTCTGCTTTTATGACTTTGAAAGTTGGGTCACATCTACAGTAGCATTCCTTACTGGAAGATTACAAATAAAATGGTAGCATTTTCATCTTTTTATTTATTTAGTTTTAACAGTCACTTTCTGATTCAGGTGGAATTTATTGTGGTGTAATGAGTTAGGTTAGGAGTCTAACTTAAAATTTAAAGTGGCTACCCACTCGTCTTAATAAAACTTTCTAAATGATTGCTTTTATTTTACAAATTTACCCTCTACTACAGGGCAAATACAAAGAATGAGCTAAAAGAAGTCACACAGAGGGAACAGTGTACTTCACACGTTCATGTAGTACAAGGTGGGACAGGCGCGTGAATCATATACTCTTTTTTTTAAGATTTTATTTTTTAAGTAATCTCTATGCCCAAAGTGACACTTGGGTTTACAACCCTGAGATCACGAGTTGCACACTCCACTGACTGAGCCGACCAGGTGCCCAATGAATCATATGTTCTCGAACAAATTTAAATGTACTCTGTATAATTATGAGAAATACTTTTTTTTCAAATATGGAAGAGGGTATTCTTCAGAAACCTGAGTGTCCTTTACACAAAGAATTCTTCAGAATACCTGAATTTCCTTAAATTCACTAGAATCCTGAAATTTTCCAGGACCTCTCCAAAATTCATGATTATGGTACGGGTGCTGCCGAGTTCAGTGGGTGCCTCTCCCACACAGACTCAGCACACAGTTCACATTCGTCAAGATATTTATAAAGCCTACTGACCCAATTCTCACAACAACCCTTTTCAAATTATCATGTGTCAGAGGCTTTTGAAATCTCTTATAAGTGACTCAGGCTACGGTTAACCTGATAAAACTGTAACCCAGAAGATTCAAAGGTATAGAAATACTGGTGGGAATGAAAATGGGAAGCTTTATCTTATGAAATAGTGTTGAGATACATGCATTTTGGAGGAGCGAACATCTAGATGCTAGGGATAAAAAAAAGTATTTTTGTAGTTGCGCAGATAACAGAAATACCTTACAAATGTATTTCGCCCTTCAGAAAAATGTTTTCGGATCCATTAGCAATCACATTTGATGGGGGGTATGGGAGAGGGGAGAGTGGGTGACGGGCACTGAGAAGGGTACTTGTTGGGATGAGCCTGGGTGATGTATGGAAAGCAATTTGACAATAAATTACAAATAAATAAATAAATTAAAAAACAAAACAAAACAAAAAAAAGCCTCTCATTACTTTATGATCCAGCAATCCCATTTGTCAGTATATACCCAAAAGAATTGAAAGCAAGAACTTGAACAGATAAATGTATACCTATGTTCAGAGCAGCATTATTTACAATGGTCAAAACATGGAAGCAACCTAAGGGTCCCATCAACAGATGAATGGGTAAATAGAATATGGTATATACATGCAGCGGGATATTATTTGGCCCTAAAAAGTAAGGAAGCCCTATCACATGCTGTAATGTGGATAAATCTGGAGGACATTGTGTTAAGTGAAATAAGCCAGTTACAAGAAGACATATGCTCTATGACTCCATTTATGTGAGGTGTCTAGAGCAGCCAAATCCACAGCAAGAGAAAGTAGAATGGTGGTTACAAGGGACTGGGGAGAAGGAAAAATGAGGAATTATTGTTTACTGGCTCTAGCTTCAGCTTTGCCTAACAAACAAGTCCCAGAGATTATACAACGGTGTGATATACTTCACAATGTTGGACTGTAGACGTAAAAATGGTTCAGGTGGTAAATTCTATGTCGTGGGAATCTTCCACAATGCAGAAACTAATGGTCTTTTCTAAGCCCCGCATCACACAAACCTGTCCAAAAACTTCTTCATTGACAGTGAAAGTGAGGTCTAGGATATCTGTGATGTTGTTGTCCTTCATCCATTGCAAACTCTGGTGGAACTCCTCATCCAAATATTCCAGATCACTCAAATCGCAGGGCCTGGGTGCATCCCGAGGGTGAAAGGAAAACAGATTGTTAAACAAATGGCTGCCCAGACCTGGCTAAAACGATATAGACCGAGTCTAACAATTTGATACTTTTGAATATATTGGTGAATCTTTCTATTCATTCAATGCTGTTTTTTTTTTGGAAATGACAATAATAAATGTAGGACAGTTATTGACTCATGGGCTCTTGACGGCAATTGGAGAAAAGTTTTTTAAAACATTTAAAAACAGCTAAGTTTTACATCAATTCTACTTAGTAGTATAATGCAAAGTACTGTAATTATTTATATAAACTGATTCATATCCTTTATCTGATATTATAATTGTCTACTCCTATGCTTACATAAAAACTCCAACTGCCCTTCTATCATACTAAAAGGTTCATGTGATATCTAAGCACTCAGAAAAGGAAACAAATAGCAATGGTTAAGGCAAAACAGGGACAAAGGGTCAGACATGCCAGGGAGGCCAGCGACTGTTGTCCCACAGACAGGGCTGTGGACCTATGGCCTGCAGTACACTTACAGTCTCAGGAGTGCCTTATAGAAAGGCCTTGTGAAGAAGGCGTCAAGAAGGTACTGATGGATCAAAGCCAGGCCTAGGATCCGACCACTAAACCTGAACCTGGAACACAGACAAGGCAGAGCAATTTAGGGCCAGGGGGAAATTTACACTGTTAAAAATTTCAATTTCTATTTGTGTTTGCTGTATTTCTTGACAATATTCCTTGCAAGTTGTTTAAGGAACTTGCCAATCGATGACACGAGGGAGGTACCCATTCTCCTTCTCCTTCTTACTCTTTACCATAAACAATGCCTATGTGCTTGCTGTGTGCTAAAGGAGCCCTCCTTTCCCCCAAGTACCAGAAGAGAGTCATTATGCCGGAATTCTTTCCTCAGAACTGGACCCAAGGACATAGAACATTTTTTGGACAGTCCATCCTTATCTGTTCAAACATTCCAGAGATACCACCTGAAGGTCAAATGTACACCTGATACCTCCCAGGAGGTGGAGGATTTGAGTATGAGTCACATTTGGCAGTTGTGCTTACAGTCAGTAGGAAGAGCTACATGGAACCACATTGTAATAACCAATAAGCTGAGCCCACATTGCTATTTAACACACCAGCCGCACACAAACAAAGAACAGGTCTCTGCTGGAAGAATTGGTCCTGTAGATCTGGCTCCCTCCAGATGTAAAGGCCTTTAATAATTTAAATCCTTGTTGGGGCAGATACTGAGATTTTTTCTAATATCCTGGAATTTTTGCTGATCGCCTGCTTGGCCGAGGCTCCCTGGAACTCGGTCCCATTGTTGCCCTGCTCCTCAACCAGATTCTTGTCTGCTTGGTCTAGCACACTGGTTTGCTCACCGTGTGGGCCTTGCTCATCTCTGGCTCCTACGTCCATATAACAGCGGTCTTCCTGGTCTCTTTCCATCTAAGTAGACTTTCACCGAAGTCTGGACTTAATTGTGACTTCTGAGACCCTCTTAATTGGAATTTCCAATTAATCCATCTCCACTACCTTTCCTGAGGCTCTTTTCAGACTGAGAAGATTTCCTACTCTTTAACTACTAAAAAAAATTGTTTAAATGAATAGATCATCTGATCCCATAGAATAAGCAAAATTATAAATAACACTTCAAACTGGCATATTTCAAGTAGTCAATTATATTTGCAGGAAATAACACAGAAATATTAACATAGAAATATTGACTCTGAAGAGGCGAAGGGAATCTCAGTGAAGGTGTTATGGGGTGCACCGTGGATGGAGACGTTCATAGGATAATTAGACATCTTACAGTCCTTGAGGCCAGGGTGCCCCACCAGTGCTTCATCCCTCAGTGCTCTCTCCTGCCCTGCCCAGTAACTGACCAGTCCCAAACATGGTTACCACAATCCTGTGTATACAAGCACAGTTTACTTCTACCCCAGTATGGGCTTACCCATTCTAACTGCACTCTAAGCACTATAGCTGATGATTCTCGCATGATGGTGGGGCTGGTGATCATCCAGATGGTGATGGCCACCCAGAGCAGAAAGAGAGCAAATGTCAACACAGGTGCCTAAGTACCCTCCTCCCTTGGAGGTGGCCCCAAGGGGCCTAGTAAAGAAAAACTGTAAACTCAGCAGGCGGTAAGTATCCACAGAGTAGATAAAAATATCACACGAAAATCCAATTTTCAGCTCAACGTTGAAAAAAATGGAATATTTCAATGAATTCTAAATTTTCTAACAAAATATAAATTATGCAAGAAGTAGAAAACTTAAACAGACCAGTGACTACTGTGTGAACTAGAAAATTATAAAGAAAAAGTACTATATATAAAATTGATGCTGAGACTGGATATACATGCATATGTATTTAAAGACATATTCTTTCCAACCCTCCGTGGACAGAAAATCCCCTTGCTATATAAATAGTTCCATAAATTGGAAAAGGATAGAAAACTTCTCAATTCATCATTATGAGCTACCACCACCACAAAATGGAAACTGGAAAAGAGCAAAAGAAAGAACACGAAAGACCTCTCACTCCTATGTTAAAAAATCATAAATAAAACACCAGAACCTACCAATCCATTCCCGGAACAATGCAAAGTGTAAAGATATTTGATTTTGGGAACCTGAGGATAGTTTAATACTAGGTGTTCTATTATTAGAATAAATTATGATGTCAAAAGACAAATGTCATATGGCATTTTTTGTTATTGTTACAAGCTGAAAAGTTACTTGATAGTACCTGCCATCAATTTCTGAGGAAAAAATCTTCGTAGTAACAAGAATTAGAAGAATCCTTCCCTACCACGAAAAGGAACATCTATCTAGCGCCCTATTTAACAGTGAAAACACAGAAGGATGCTGGTTGCCACCACCCTTTACAATATGCCATCAGTTCCAGCCACTCCAAGGACGCAAGAGTGAAAAATTGGAAAGAGATCGGAAATTACTTTTATTGAATGACTATTGGGCCAACACATATTATTCGTGTTATCTCACTGACCCTTGCAACAACTGTATTTTCACAATTACAGCTAGCTTCATTTCACGCATTAAGAAATCGCAGGTCAATAATTAGCCCTGAGCAGGAGGTATGGCGAGGACACCGACGCCTGACGCCTGACACCAGGTCAGGCCTTTCTTTCCCTTTGTGTCCATTTGGAGAAGTTGAACAGTAGAGAAGTCAATGCTCTGATCTGGGCTGCCTGGTGTGTGACCTCGTGCAAGGACTTAGCTACCCGATCTCCCTTTCCTCTTCTGGAAAACTGCAGTCTTTAAATGATATCATCGTCTTATTTTATGTTGGCTTCCAACACCAACTTGTGCTAATGAGAAATATTTCAGTTTAAGTAAACTTCAACTAGCTTAAGCCAAAGGGGGAATTCTTTATAAGTCCCTGGCGGTGTCTCACAGAACCCAGGGGCAGGACTGGAGTTGGGTATCAGGAAGATGAGAGACTCAAGTGCCTTCTCCCTTCTGCATCTACCTTTTCCCCTTGGCTCCTCTCTGCGTACACCTGCTCCCTGCTTCCCTCTTGCCGCCAACACTTCCCATGCTTTTCATCCTGGAGTTCAAGACCAACCTGATTGTCTTTGACCTAGGTCCAAATTTCCCGCATGATTTCCTGCTTGTTGCAACTCAGGTTGGACACTCACCCTGGATCGGATGTAAGTGATCAGGAAAGCAAGGTCTGGGGAGGGTATCTCAGGGTTTGGGGTCTTGCTCAGCACGGTGCGGCAAAGATCACCACTGCCTACCTCTCGACAGGGGGCTGTGACCAGATGGAGTGTGGCAGATGGCATGGTTTCTAGCACAGGGGACTTGCGATGCAGACCACCAATAGACAGTTGTTTATTTCTTTGAAAGGAGGAGACTGTAAGGTGGAATTTCTAAAGACCAAATTATACTGGTTTCACAGTATCGGGTAATGTGGACCACTAGTAAGCCCCAGATATTTTTTTGTAGCTGGTGCAAGCAATCTATGATAATGTGGTTCAGCTTTACATAAACACAGACAGGATGGCTCGTAGCCAAGCCAAAATATATATAGTAACATATATTCCAGAGTGATGAACTATGATCTGGGATGTGTTTGTGTAAAGCATAAAACAACTGTACAATTCAAACTCAAAACAGTAGCTGAAAAAGCATAGATTGGAATGGAAATCCGCCTTTATCAGTTGATGAATTGCCTGGTGCATAATTTCGCTTATGAGGAAACATCTTCTAGTGATCATGCACTTCCTTTATTCATCTCACTTAGTTTGAACAATTACTTGTTGGGAAAGTGATTGTACGTGTTGTTACAAATGTGTAGGAATTGTGAAATGGAAAGAAATTACGTCTCTTTACCTTTATATAAATAATTGAAGATAATAATAATTATGCACATAATTTATTTTATTTTATTTTTTTTATTTAAAGTGTTCTTTTTTGGGGGCGCCTGGGTGGCTCAGTCGGTTAAGCATCCAACTTCAGCTCAGGTCATGATCTCGCAGTCTGTGAGTTTGAGCCCCACGTCAGGCTCTGTGCTGACAGCTCAGGTCCTGAAGCCTGCTGCAGATTCTGTATCTCCCTCTCTCTCTGCCCCTCCCCACTCGTGCTCTGTCTCTTTCTCTTTCATAAATAAATAAACATTAAAAAATATTCTTTTTTAAAAAATGTTTATTTATTAAGAGAGAAAGAGAGACAGAGAGTGAGTCGGGGAGAGGCAGGAGGGAGACACAGAATCTGAAGCAGGCGCCCACCCAGGTGCCCCTACTATGCACATAATTTAAGCAAAAAACCTATGTTTTGATCTAAGTTACTTGGTATGAATAGTTTTTTTTAATGTTTATTTATTTTTGAGAAAGAGAGACAGAGTGCAAGTGGGGCAGGGATAGAGAAAGAGGGAGACCTAGAATCCGAAGCAGGTTCCAGGCTCTGAGCTGACAGCACAAAGCCCGATGTGGGGCTTGAATCCACAAGCTGTGAGATCATGACCTGAGCTGAAGTTGGATGCTTAACCAACTGAGCCACCCAGGTGCCCTGGGACAGATAGTTTTGAGGATAGAAAAAAAGTAAGTCACTATAGGGGGCACCTGGATGGCTCAGTCAGTTAAGCATCTGACTTTGGCTCAGGTCATGATCCTGTGTTATGGGTTCGAGCCCCACGTTGGGCTCTGTGCTGACAGCGCAGAGCCTGGAGCCTGCTTCAGATTCTGTGTCTCCCTCTCTCTCTGCCCCTCCTCCTTTTGTATTCTTTCAAAAATAAACATTAAAAAAAAAAAACTTAAAAAAAAGTAAGTCGGTACAGAAGGACGAGATTATGCCTTTCCTGCCTGTGAGTATGAGTGTGTCACTTTAATACCCAAGCCCCAGAGCCCCAGTTGCAGGCCCCCTTGAGTGAACTCACAGGACCTCTGTCCTTCCTGCCTCCCCAGGGACCCCATAAGGAGTCCCATCTGATAATGCAGACCAACCTGGCTCACAGGGTGTGGAGGGCTCCTCCTTTACTGGGCCGCCATTCTTGAAACCGTACTGACCTCAGCACATCCCAGACATAGTTAATGTGCTGCGTGTTCTGGTGCCTTTGCCATTGACCCCCAGGCTGCTCCCAAGATCTATTCTTTGGAGTGGCTTGTGCTCATTTTTATTTTGCTGGTAGGCAAACAGCTCCTCGGTATTGACCTGCTCTGTTAGAGGGACTTCACAGCAGAGTTGCTGGGGACCTGAGAGTTTACTGGGACTCCTTTTGAAGTTCACTCATTGTCCTTGAATCCCTAGGCTGGCAAAGTCACAGTGAGCCTAGGGAGTAGCTGCCACCGCTCGTTGACATTCTCCACCTCTGGCTTGCTGGCCACTTCTGCTTCTCTTGACCTGTACTGTTTCTGAGGACCCCAGATTCCCTGCTCACACTTGCTTTTTGTTGGCTTCCCTTTGCAAGTGTAACAGACATGCCCACATGTGTTCAGTTCCGTTGAGGGGAACATTCAACTTCTCTTCACTGGAGGGGCCTGAGGCCCCAGGTGAATCAGCAGATGTAAGTGCAGACAGCGTGGAGGTGTCTGAGGACATGAGGAGACAAGGCATGTCCCTCAACTGCATGTACCAGACAGGTCTAAATTCACACACCAGCTACACCATGGCAGGTTCCACCAGGACCCTTTCCCTCGTGCTTGATGGTGGGTCTCAACCTTTCCTCCATTCCAGCCACTTGAAGGATAACAGCACTCTACGGGTCAGGAGCGGGGCCTCCCTCCATCAGTAATCCTCAAGTTGGGGGAAGAAAGAGTTTCCCTCTAGCTCTGCCTTGCATGTGATATGAAAACTCCCGAGAATATTCAGGTATGCCATCACCTTCAGATGTATTCCTGACTTTTTATTTTTCCTATTTGTTTACTGATCAGAGATGAATCCCTAGAAACCCAAGACACCACAAAAATATGTCCAATGTAGCAAAATACCAACAACTCTATATTTAATAGAAAAAAAATCACTTCCGTTGAGAGTCAGTCAACAACGGGTTTCACTGGTAAGAAGGCATGGTCTGTTTTCCTTCAGGGGAAGAATATGGACAGCTTATAAGCAGACTTATCGACATAACCCCACCAACCCTGTGATTTGTAGAAACGACACTTGGACTCTAAGTTCTTTGCTATGCATTGATTTTCCATGCATTGGAAGTTTTTGTTTGGTGTCATCAACACTTACCCTCCTGCCAAACCAAACCAAACCAAACCAAACCAAGCCAAACCAAACCAAGCCAAACCAAACCAAACCAAACCAGACCAAACCAAACAATTGGGTATTTTTCGGTATAAAGAAAACTATGAACAACATAGAAAATACCAAATAAAAGTACATCAACTCCATCGCATGGGGGGATGTCTTTGACCCTAATGGGTCTTTCTCCTCCATATCCCCGGATGAGCACTGACACACTTGTGTTTACGGGGTTGGCTTGCCGCTCCTGCTCCTCTGCAGCCTCCTCTTTTCACACCACGGGACAGCTCAGAGGCCCTCACATGTCTGCAAATACAGATTTTCATCACGAGATTTAAACAAACTTGCAAAGTACTTCATTTCATAAATGTTCTTCACTCGGTTTGGCCCTTCCTACTCTGATGGAAACCTAAGTGGTTTTCCTCTTTATCCATCTACTGACAGGTACTGGGGGAGGCGGCATGCGGCCGGTGAACTCTGGGACCATCAGAGGACTTTTCAAGTGGGCAGATGTGCCTTCCAGCAGCCTCTTCAACACCTCACCAGAGGTCTGGAGGCTGAGCGGAGCTGCCTCTGCTCTCATAAAGACACGAGGGAAGAGTATGGCAGGAGATCTGAAAGGAACCAAGGTTACTGGCAAGGATTTATCTCAGTTCCATCTGCGTTTTGTACATGTTCGCGAGTTCAAAGGTAATGGAGTTTCAAACATTTCTACCACATCTTCCCACATGGCTTAAAGTTCCAACAAAGACCTGACTCTCCCCTTGAGTGTATTATTGTTTGTTGACTCATTACTCTTTGGGCTGCTTGCCAATAATTGGAAACAGGCGATTTGGTGGGAAAGAAAAAACTGTCAGTCCTGGTGTCAGGCTGTCTCAGTTTCACTCTTCTGACCTGTGTGACTTTGGGCAAGCTGCTAGACATCCATGAGACTCAGTTTACTCATCTGCAAAACGGAGGTCATGATGGTACCTCTCATATAGAGCAACTGCTAAAACACTAAAAGACTCTGTCCAGGGACTAGTGGAGGTCAGTACCCCTGGGCGTTTAATACACACCATCTGCAGATCCCTCATACCAGGCTCAGAACCCCAGGGCCGTACACCCACGCTGGACTGAAGGATGAGAATTGGACTGACCAGTGGAATAGCCTGCTGTTTGCTACTGGAAGCTTTTGCTCTGTTTACACATAACATTCATGCGTCACAATGCATGATTTGTTTGATTGAATTAAAAATTATCATCTGATTTTATCCCAGTGGAGCACAACTAAACACGCCTACTGAACATTTCTGAAACATCCTATATCATTTGCTGCTTGTTTGATTAGGTGAATCGCTCACATTTCCAGCATTGATAGTAGGTCTCCATTCGGGAAGAAAGACAGAAAGACTGAACTGCAGAGGCTAGGTGACTCAGTCAACGTATGGAAAGACGTGGTGAACGTTTTACACCAAGAAGCTGACGTCACAGGCTCCTTCCTCTTTTCTTCTCTCCCTCTTCAATCTCTTCAATCTCTTCAATCTTGCACGTGATATGGAACTTTGCATGGGAGCACGTTTTAGCAGGAGGTATTATGTAATGATTTCATGGTGTATTTTTCAACTGATTCTTTAAACAAAAACAGTTTGCGCAATGGCAAAAAATTCAGTCAGGAAGTTTGGGAGAGGAATTTCTTGTTCACAGGCTGAATTTAGGGAAGGGAAAGCAGATAGCTTGCCAAGGGATGAAAATAAAAGATCTAGTGACACTCTGGAAGGACAATTTGGATAGTGAAACAAAACACTCTTAAAAGGCTGCTAATTAATTCCTTTATATGCAAGTGATATAAAAATGGAATAAGACCCTCAGTGCAGTACCCAGGCAAGATGCCAAGTCTAAAAGGTTCTGCTATGTGCATCTGGCATTACACTTGACCCCCTAAAAATTGTACCAAGGTGTCTCTGAGTTTGGTGATGTTCTCATTTTCTTCTTGACCTGTAAGAAAGTTTTCAGTCTCCCTCTGTGTGACTCTGATTTCTGGATCTTTTGGTGCAACACCACTCAGCATCACAGAGACCCCTTGCATCAGTTTCAGCCTTGAAAGACCCAAAGCTGACCCCATCTCCTGGCCTTCCTGCCTACAGAGGTGATCAGACAGTATATTGAGAGCAGTAAAGAGGCTGGATACTTGGTCATCACATGTTTGGCTCTTGCTGCCTTTGGTGAGGGGATAGTGACTGGGGCAGATGTAGGAATATCTGGTAGGAAACAGAGGTTTGCCCCAAATCCAGTACATAGTCTGCAGACTTTGGAGGCGTCTTCCAAATGTCACAGCATTTCCTGGAGCACAAACACCTGTCAGAAACAACGATGTACTGGCAAATCCCGGGGGCTCGAAATCATTTTGTTGAGTCAATGAATGAGGCCAGAGGACTGCTAAAACCTCACTCATGCCAGAGTGCTCCCAGGACACCATCACAACGGCCTGCTTCCCCAGCTGTGACACTAATTGCACCTACCTGCACACTGCCTAAAACACTTGCAGACTGAGAGCAGGCGGTCTGTATCAGCTGAATTCTAGAAGGCTCTCTCCGCAGGAGCCATGTTTTCCATTCCTGCTACTTTCTCTATTGTCCTAAGTCACTGCTTCCCTGGTAATCGACAGGACATGTGGGGTTAAGGTCTTTTAAGAGGTCATTTGTGACTCTCAAAAGAATAGAACTGGTTCCTCAACTGTAGACTATTGACTATTGCTGTCCTGTGCACTCTAAGATGTCTGACACTACCTCTGGCTTCTACCTACTAGATGCCAGTACTGGTTGTGATAATACAAATTGTCCCCAGACATTGCTCAATGTACCTTGATGGAGATGGGAGAAAAGCCACCCTCTCAGGGAAAGAATATCTAATTGGGTGATCAGAGTCTCCTTTCTAACTGACATGTAGGCAGTTAGACCTTCTCCTGGACATTCTGAGGACATGAGGTTCACCAATCTCAAGGCTTTGTGCTCTACTCTGCAATATCTGGGCAGTTGTTCAGCACTCCTAGAATCTCTAAGTATACCTTCCTACTCCAAGAGATGTTTTAGACTCCCGCCTGGAACCTGGCCTCTAGGTTTCTCTTGGGGAATGTTTGGGAGGCAAGAATGATTTCTTCCAAATGCACCAGACTGTGTCATCCTTTCTGAGCAGATGATGCCTGATATGAATTAAGCCTCCAGGAGAATGAGCATTATAAGTTGGAGGAATAGCAATGTCCAAGGGGGGAACACATACAGTTTGTTTGAATAACAGAGAAGAGAGTAGTGTGACTGGACTGCAGAGAGAGAAGGGGAGAATGGTAGAACATGAGTTGGGAGAGACACCCAGGGGACAGATCATCAGAGCTTGGCAGTCCATGTTAAGGACTTCTGATTTTATCCAAAATGTGACAGGAATCCACTGGAGATTTAATGAACTGATTTAAAATGTGCTGAAATGATCACTCTGGATGTTGCATGGAGAGAGGTGAGTCTAGCAAGTGTAGAAGCAGAGAGACCAGTTTAGAGGTTCCTGCAGTAATCCAGATGGGTGATGATGGGTGGCTTACACCAGGTGGTGATAGTGGAGGTGATGAAGTCAGATTCAGGATGTATTTTCATGATAGGGCCAAGAGGACTTGTTGATGGATTGGATGGGAGATGTGAGAAAAAGAGAGGCAGCCCATGATCTTGGACCAGAGCCATTGTGTAGATTGTGGTGTCATTTACCAAGATGGGAAACACCGGAAGAGAAAGAGGGTTCTCTTTCAGACATATTAGGTTTGTCATGTCCATTAAATATCTGGGTAGAGCTGTTGAGTAGGCAGCTGTACCAATGAGTCAGCACTTCCGGGAACAGGGCCTGGCTGCAGATACTAATGTAAGGGTTGGCAGGAGGTAGACTGATTTTGAAGTTATGCAGCTGGATAAAACTTCCCAAAAGAAGTATATGCAGATAGAGAGGTGGGCCAAAGGCTGAGCATTCATGGATCTGGAAGAGGAGGAGGCACAATAAAATCTATTGAGAAGAAACGGCAATGAGGTTAGAGAGAAACCAAGAGAAGGTGTTTTGGGATGGGGGCAGAGGCCAACTGTGTCAAGTGCCTCCGAGATCAGGTAACAGGAAGCCTGAGAGTTGCCCAGTGGATTTGGCAACCTTGATGAGAGCTGTTTCCATGGGGGTAAAGGGGAGGAAAGGCTAGCTAGAGAGAACGGGAGAAGAAGAAGTGGACAAAGTGAGCACAGATACTCTGTATAAATGCGTCCCTAAAGGGGAGCAGTAAATCAGAGTGGTAGGTGGAGGCGGGTGTGACACCAAAGAAGGCTTGGGTTTGTTTTTCACACGTGAGAGAAATTATGGCATGCTCATGAATTTTCAATTTCACCAAATTTACTGAGTGCCTTCCATGCGTGAAGTGTGTACAAAGATGACACAGGTAAATGTTCATTCCGAAGAGTTTACAGGACAGGAGGAGGAGAGACATGACAATGCAGCGTTTCATTGCCACATGAGATGTGCTGTCGAAAAGTACACGGGGTGTGTGAAAATGCAGAGGAAGGACACTTGCTGATTTGGGAGGGATTAAATCTAGGCAGGTTCCTGGGGGAAGTGATGACTGAGGTACGCTTTGAAGAATGAGTAGAAATTAGGTCACTGAAGGCAGGGAAGGGCTTTCCAAGAAAATAAAATCACGCGAGGAAGAGGCAGGATATAGCAAGGAATGTGTTGAGAACAGCATGTACTTCATGATGACTGGAGTATAAAGAGTGAGGAGGGCCAAGATGAGGCTGAAGAAAGAGGAAGTAAGAGGTCCTGTAAGGCCTTATTTCCACGCCAATAAGCTCAGCCTTTAAATCACAGAGGATGGGGACCCACTGAAGGGTTTAAGCAGGGGAATGATATACTTGATTTGGGTTTTAAGTAATCAGTCTGCAGTCGTGTGGAGGGTGATTTGAGGAGGGCAGAGAGGAGGCTGTGTTAAGTATGTTCAGGTCATTGTGAGAAAAATTTTGGAGGTAAAAATGTCAGGACATGGAGCTTTATGTGAGTAGAAGTGAAGGATGGCAGGAGGTGGCCCCTGGGAGAGTTTAGATGCTGACGTGGAGGAGGATCAAGAGAAAGATGTCTAGTAGGTAGGTGGATAAAAGAGTCTGCAGCCCAACAGAGAGGTCAGGCTAAAAATAGCCTTAGAATTCATATTGTAACATGGAGAAAACCTGATATAACAGTAAACTTTGATTCTATTGTTACATTTTTGCAGAATTATATCTATCTTTCCATCTATCTATCCAACCACCCATAAAATATCATGGAAGGACCTGAGACAAAAAATTAATAGTATTTACTTCTGTGTGGAGCTATTTCCTTATGTGAATTACATTTCTTACAACGAATGCACATTACTGATATTATAAAATTTCATATGTTTATTTACCTATAAAATATGTAAGTTAAAGTTTCCATTAAGGACAGGAGTGAGAATAGTTCACTGGGTTTGTTGATTAGGTGGTCTCCGCTGCTCAAGGAAAGGGCAGTTTTGGTGATGAATACTGACATCAGATTCAGCAGGAGATGTGAAGGAGGGAAAGGAGTAAGAACGAGGGGGAGAAGGTAAAGTATAAAGATGGATGAGAAAGAGAACATTGCTGGAGCAAGGGTACGGAGGTGATGGGAGCACATGGATCCAGAGCCTAAGTGGAAGGGTCCGTCTTGAACAGGAGGAGGGCAATGCCGAGAAGGTGTCGGCACTGGGCATTTGCAGCTGGGGTGGGAAATTGAGGGGGTCACCTCAGGGTTTCGACTTTAGTAGGATCTGAAGTCATCTCCTCAAAGTGAAAGTCTGGTTGGTAGGGGCTTTCAGGACAGTGGAATGCAAGACTCATCAGCCCAAGGACTGGTGAGCTTTGCTGTAGAACCTGCTGAGGTCAGAGAGTGTAATTAGGACTGTACCGTCTCTCAGGATTATATCACTTTCTTTGGTGCTAGAGGAAGACGGGAGATAGCTCTGGCACTGAATGTGGGAGAGTGTGTTATGACATTGATCCAAGGTGGCGTTTTGCCCATCAGATGGAGTGTAAGCATGGAGGCCTGGGGTGAAGGAAGCCATGGCAGATGGAAAGGAGATGGTGAGTTTGAGGTGCAAATGAAGTTGATGAGCAGCTGTGGTAGGGGGAGGGAGTGGGAACGCTGGCTGTAGAATGATTGATGGTGGGATTTCAGACTTTTCAATTTCAAATATGGCACAGGTCTGGGTGATAATGAGGCTGGGAGAGCCGTTGCGGGAGCAGGTGGCCGAAGCAGAATGTAGGTCAAGGCCTCCGGGGTTAGGTAGGTTAGGTCTATTCTCTACACCCACCTTTATTCAGATAATGTTTCAAGGAATGTGTAAAGAATCCCCACCTTTATATCCCCAAAGCTGTTAAAATATTGCAAATGCGAGGAATTTTTATTTGGTTTTCATAGCTCCATGTGTGAGGAAACAGTGTTGCAATTAGCTGAGAAAACTTGAAATTTTCTTTATCTGCCATGAAAGAGACTCCGCCAACACGAGATAATGACAGGATATTATCTTCTGATTGCTAATTAGCAACTAAAATGAATGTCTAGCCCTGACGCCTGCCAAGTGCCCGCTATTAATATCTGCCTTGCAGGGGGCAAACGAGTAAGAACAGGGCTGCCTGTTTCTCAACATGGCGGCCAAATGAGCTTTTTTTTAAGAGAAAGCTCTTCGAGAAGCATATAATGCCAATTATCTGTGTCTGTAGTGGGTTGAATATTGTCCTCCCAAAAGATATGTCCGTTTCCTAAACCTTGGAATCTTGGGAATGTGAACTTATTTGGAAAAAGAGTCTTTGCAGATATGATTAAGGATCTCAAGATGAGATCACTTGGATTATTTATATGGGCCCCAGATTCACTGATAAATTTCCTTATTAGAGACAGAAGACATGACATAGAAACAGGGGAAAGGCCACAAAAAAGACAGAAACAGAGACTGGAGTGACAGCCACAAGCCAAGAAGTATTTAGAGCCACCAGAAGCTGAATGAGGTAAGAAAGGATTCTCCTCTAGAGCCTTCTGAGGGAGCATGTCTTTACTCACACCTTGATTTTGGGATCTGGACTGGGAATGCCCAGTCTGTGCTAATTTGGCATGGCAACCCTCGGAAAGTAATACTGAACACAAATACAGACTCCAAAAATCCTCTCCTTCAGTTTTCTGGAATGCATATTGCATACTCTCAATAAACATATTGTTATGTAGTTTGCAAGTTGGTCCACTAAAGGCACATATTTAAGTTCATGGAAGAACAAAATTTATCTAAGTTTGAATGAGACGTGGAGTCTGGTTCCATGCCCGGAATTGTGCAGGAAAGTTGACCAAAAAGGGCTGCTTGCCTGGATCACTAAAATGCTCTCAAATCTGCGATATCCTGGTCTAACTGAGTAACCTGGGAAAGTGAAGGTTTCAGAGGTCTTAATTATCTGAGCTACACAGAGCAGGGAACACAGGAATAGCAATGTCACTGTGCTCTACGCAAAACCCATAATGCCTTCTTGACCCTTTAAATGTTGTGTCCCTGTCTTGCCTATGACTCATTAAGCAATGTACAATATTTCACTAAAACTCAGGTTAAAAAATAATCAATGTGATATCGCCTAAACAACTTTTAGGCCTGCCTACCTTCTTTCAGACAAATCCTAATGAGGTACCTGCCAGTTTTGGGCACTGGCTGGTTGTTGGCTTTCTTAATGAACACAATAGACAATGCTCCCAAGCTCCCATGGAGCATACCGTCTAGTCATATTAGGGTTCAGGAAATTATTAGAATTACTGAAAGCCTCAACTTCAATGACATTCTTTAGTTTTCATGTGACTGGCAAAACAACAGTGGCTCTGACAACGTCAAGTTCTACACATGTACTGATACATACGGGGTAGCAGGACCACTTGAAGCTATTTAAGTAATTCGTTCCGAATTAACTGTATTGATGGAGGGAGAGTATGGGAAACATAAACCAAAGAAAATGATAAATAAATATGATATTGAGGCTTGCAACTATGTTTTATTCGGCTTCATTGTTTTGAAGATTTATCTGCCGACTGTACTTTTCTTTAGATAATAGAATTAATCAATATTCTTTGAGATTATAATATAAAGACAAAGCCCCTAGAAGCCTGGATAGTAGGGAAAGCCAATCTTGGACTCTACATTTGTTATTCATCATCTGAAAACTGGAAGCCCTTCTTGCCCTCTTTGCCCTTAAAGATTCCAAGGTCTCAAGGCATCTGTGCCCAGCCTATGCCTGGGGGTTTGTCTCCTGGATCGTATCAGATGCTTCCTTAGAAGCCTAGAGTGATTCCCATACATCTTTCACAGTGATGTTCCTGACCATTAGATTTGTCCGTCTGCACCAATGATCCTGTCCTCAACTTGATTAAGGTTAAACATCTGTCCCCGGCTCACCTCTGCAAATGCCATTTTCAGCACTTCTTCTCAAACAGCTTTACTCTTTTCAATTTAGGAAACACGTTCGAGGTGGCTCACGTCGATCCTGACCTTCCGTTCACTCCAGTTTCTGTTGCCGCCAAACCCCGCCCTTCCCACTGCCATGAACATACATCTCATCTCATGAGATTGAGGCCAAACAGAAAATAAACCTCTATCTTTTCATATAATTTATGTCTCTTTCAGCTTCTTTCCATAGACAAGGTGCTGTTGCCTCTGTTAATTCCATTCGGTATTTAAACAAATCAGAAAATGAAAAAGTTCACGGAAAGCGTGTCTTTCAGTGACTTAAACAATAGCTCCAACTTTGTTAATGTTTATACTTAGAAAGAGTCAAGCCTATGGCTTCTCAGCCATCATGTTGGCCACATACTTTAATTTATCCTTGGGCTTGCCCTTGTTACTGGAGTAAATATATAAGGTGGGCAGCATTGATTCCCATTTATTTAATCAAGCCATCATAAATGTATTCATAAAAAAGAGTTTGAGTCATGTAATCGAAGCTTAATTTTTAATCCCTGCTTGATGTATATGCTGCAGTAAGGTAAGGTAAATAGTCTGGTCAAATTAATTAGCTGATTCTTTCGAAATCATTCCTCTGTTTAAATCCCAATACACCAGAGGAATCAAGAGAACAGTAATATCATCTTGGATCCCTTGTGCAGCAAGGAGTTCCTTCCACCCTTCCGCCCATGACTGATCATACAAAATCCAACAATGCCAGCATGCAGGAGAGCCGGGGCAAAACAACAGCCTGAAAACCCGGATCTTCTCGAGGGTGGGAACTTGTTTTTTCTTTTCAGTCCTTTCGATTTTAGGTCTACAATGGGCATGTCACAACTTTTGCACCCCTCTCTTCCCTTCTACAAATAAGGGATAATAATGTTAACCTTTGCTTACCTACCGCACCGGAGAATTAAAAACAAGAGTAATTTAATGTTAATAGGTTCTTTGAAGATGAAAAGCCCTTTGTAATTGCTAAGATATATTCTACTTTATAAACCTATCTCAAAGATACTCCTCGTTCCTTGTGCTTATAACAATTATGAATTAAAAATAATTATCCCCTCTCGACCTCATTATTTAAGTGCATACAAAATTCATGATGTTCCCACACTGTATATTTCTATGCCTGACCAAATATTATTGCCTTCATTTTTGGATTTTTATGTTTTGTAACCTCTCACACACTGGTAAATTGAGTGAAAGTCTTGTTTCTGCCTGCGGTGATTTCATTTCTCTGTGTGAAAATTGCATGAATTTCTAGCTTTCTTCTTCCCACGTCTCCAAGGGCTCTTGAAACTGCCAGCATCTACGGCAGTGTTTCTTCAAGTGTGGAGACCCTTCTATTGGCATCGGACTCCCTGGGGTGCTTATTAAAATACGGGCGCCTGGAGATGAGACTGTGGATGGGTTCTGGAAATCTGCATTTTAAAAAGTTCTGCAGTTGCCAACTAAAGAGAACCACAGACTCCAAATCCCTCATCCCGTTTTTGTTTTTTTTTTTAATGGGAAAAAAAAAAAGGTCTGAAAGTCAGAAGTGAAGTTTTGCCTTAGGCATCAGCCACTGCGCTTTCTGCACGGACATCAGAGAAAGGATGGGGTATAAAGCTCTGTCTCTTCTCAAAGCAGAGGGTGCAAAGTGACCTGCTTGGCCTTCCCTCAGCCCACTTACCTGCAGCCACACTCCATCTGTCTGTGCCACCCTGCCCCCATAAATAGGGGAGGTTCTTCTTTTTGCCAAAGCTAATCCCCCTCGCAAGCCACCAGCCCCATGTGCGCGTCTGCAGCCTACGCTAGTCAGTTCTTTCCCTCCGTCCAGGAAATGGGAGCTGTCCCCCGGTTCAAAGTTTCTCTCTTCACTAGTATGACAGGTTTTCTTTCCTCCTGCCCCTTCAGGGCTCTTGTCCCATCAACTTTCTGCTCTCTCTTAGAAGTCAAGTCTTTGCCTCTTTCCTTACACTGTCTCCTTACAAATTTCTAGCTGCTGCACACAGCTAGGCTCCCAGAAAAAGTCACTTTTAGGGTCATTGATTGCTAATATAAATTTTTTTATTGAAGTATAATTGACATACAACATCCTATTAGCTTCACGTGTATGTCATTACTAATTTATACATTACAAAATGCTCACCATGGAAGTCTAGTTATCATCCGCCCACCATACCAAGTTACGACAATGTTACTGGCTCTATTTTCTCTGCTGTGAGTTTCATCCTCATAACTTATGGAGGCAGAATTCCCTTTGGAGAGCTGAACACACCGTGCAAACAGCAGGGGCAAGTGCCAACAACAATAACATCCCTGCTACAGAGCCGGTCTGGAAAAAGTGTTAGGAAAGTGAAGTTTTGACCCTTTGCGGCTCCCAGCCTCCCAGTACGGTGACATTTCCTTGCTCCTGGCTCCATGCCATGCCCACCATTGTTTCATTCCCTCTGTTTGATGCACATTCCTGCTAGCTGAGTTCAGGGTTTGGCCCCAAGCTAGTCAGTCTCCCATCTCCACAGCTAATAGTGGGTTGCACTTGGCCCTGGCATCTCGAGCAGTGGGTTTGTCTGTAATTGTTCCCTCCTGGTCTAGAGAAAGACTGGGGCATGGTATCTGGCCCTCCTGTGCAGCTGCAGGCCTGCTGGAAGGGAGAGGATGGCCCCCAGGGTAGGTGACAGCACTCAGCCTGAGAGAACCAGCTCAGGCCTGCAGCCCTCCCAAGGGACTCGGCCGGGATCCTGATCCCTGAGAGGCATGGCCTCTATGTAAGCTTTGGCCCTGGGTCCAGGTGGCAACGGTTGTGGAAGCAAATGATTACAGTAAGTGGGAGGCTCCCTTCTGGATGGAGAAGAAGGAAGTAGAGCGTGGAGTCAGGGGCCTGACTGCACTCAGCCTCTTGCCTGGTCCCTGCCCAGGGGCTGAGTTATGCCACTCGGGTAACCAGAGATGTCTCATATGTGGCTTGTTCCAACATTGTACGCGTTTTTACAATACTGAAATAGGCCTGCCGAAATATTCTTTATCCTGCAAAAATGTTGCTGCCCTGGTTTAGCCACAAGACACTTCTCTTTTCCCAACCCCTTTCCAAAAGGGAACATTAAAACAGTGGTCCCCAACAGGGTGACATCTGCCTCCCAGGAGACATTTGGTGATGTCTGGAGACATTTCTGGTTGTCACAACTGGGGGTGAGGGTGGGGTGCAACTGTACCTAGTGAGCAGAGGCGAGGGACACTGTTAAACATTCTCCAACACACGGGAGAGTCCCTACGATAAAGAATTATCTGACCCAAATGTCGATAGTGCTGAGGCTGAGAAACTACAGATCAAAGGGAGCCCTCTAGCTCTCTCTAGCACCTTCTGGTATCCCTGTAAAATGTGAAGGAAAGAATGACAGCATCTACACTTAAATGCACATGGGGTGCCCGTCACTTGCTCAATACCTTTACAACCACCACACAGAATAGGCACTGTTATCTCAAGGACGCTGAAACTCAGATAGGGTAAGAAGCCTGCCCAGGGTCACACAGCAATGAAGAGCTGGAGTAGGAATTTATACCCACGTTTGCCTGACTCTGATGTCATCACTCACCCTTGCTGGGCAGCACCCTGCATCAGGAATTGGAGAGCCGCTTCCATGCCAGAAACCATTGCTGGGTGCAAAGGAAAAACAAAGACAGCAGGGGGGTGCCTCATCCACTTTCAAAACTATCACAAATCTTTAGAATGCAAGGAGCCAGGGAGAGATGGACTGAGAAAAGCAGGCAGGAGGCACCCAGAGCAGTGGTTTTCAAACTGACTCTGAGTGTGCGGGTAAGCAGCCATCCCGCTCTCGGTGGAGACCAGCTCTGCTTTCACTGTTCTGGATACTCGGATTGATTGCCGATTCCACTGGCAAACAAAGTTTCAGCTAAAACTATTTAAATGCCTTTGTTTCTAAGAGAACTCAAGAGAAGATGAAGAGTTTTTCAGAAGAAAGTTCAGGAAAGCAATCAGGAAGGAACCACAAAATATTTTATGGGGGCTTTAAGGGCGGGTGAAACGTGGACCCACGTGACTGAGAGAAGACAGACAGAGGAACATTAGGGAGTGAAGGGGAGTGGAGTGCAGCCCCGGGGGGGACGCAGGGAGAGGACAAAGCAGGAGCTGGCCAGGGGAGGCAGATGGTATCTTAAGACTGGTGGTCTGGTCAGAGTGGCTAAAATGAACAAATCAGGAAACTATAGATGCTGGCGAGGATGTGGAGGAACAGGGACCCTCTTACGCTGTTGGTGGGAATGCAAACTGGTGCAGCCACTCTGGAGAACGGTTCCTCAAAAAAAATGGAAATAGAACTACTCTATGACCCAGCAATAGCACTGCCAGGAATTACCCAAGAGATACAGGAGTGCTGATGCATAGGGGCACGTGTACCCCGATGTTCACAGCAGCACTTTCGACAATAGCCAAATCATGGAAAGAGACTAAGTGTCCATCAAATGACGAATGGATAAAGATGTGGTATATATATACACAACGGAATACTACACAGCAATGAGAAAGAATGAAATCTGGCCATGTGTGGCAACATGGATGGAACTGGAGGGTATTATGCTAAGTGAAATTAGTCAGTCAGAGAAAGACAGATACCATATGTTTCCACGCATAGGTGGATTTTGAGAGACTTAGCAGAAAACCATGGGGGAGGGGAAGAGGAGGGGAAAAAAGCCACAGAGAGGGAGGGAGACAAAACATAAGAGATTCTTAAATACTAAGAACAAACTGAGGGTTGAGGGGGGTATGGGAGAGGGGAGAGAGGGTGATGGGCACTGAGGAGGGCACTTGGGATGAGCACTGGATGTTCTGGTATGGAAACCAATTTGACAATAAATTGTTAAAAAAAACAAACAAAAAATAAAATAAAATAAATACTCAAAATATCAAAAAAAAAAAAAAAAAGAAAGAAAGAAAGAAAGAAAGACTGGTGGTCTCAGACCTCGGGCTGTCCTGAGGATCTGAGGAAGCTGGACCTCATTCTGCAGGCAGTGGGAATTAGTAAAGATTTTTGCGCTGAGTGACGGGGGGAGCGGTGGCGGAATGGGGTGGAGAAAGGAGGAGGCCAGGCTGGGAGAGCAAAGTAGCACATGTACACGTGGCCCTCGTAACAGGCCACAGGAGGCTCCCTGCTGGGCCGTCCCTGTGCCCAGCATCAAGTCCCCGAGAACGGGAGCACATGGAGGAATTCATGCCTGAGACGTGCTTCCCTCCGATACTCAACTAAGCCCTTTGTGCCAAATGGCATTTTGGCTATTAGGAATTTACTTTTTAAAAATCACACACATGTAATTTTTAGATAAATTCACTAATATGATCACAGGTCCCTTACTATTATTGTTGGTTTTGTCTTCTCTTGGCTTGATTGCCTCTCTCCTCACCTCATCTCCTGCGACCCACACTGACTGAGACGTATCCTCCCACATTTTTCATCTAAATCCTATAATCACATACCAATTTATTTGTATTTTTATACCTGTGTCTATACACATATAGGTTTTGCATCATTGTTTCTCAAGTTTGGGATCATATTGTTCATACTTTTCTACTTCTTTCTTCTCTCTGCGTATCTTGAAGAAATCCCCCCGCATCACCTGGCAAGGTTCTATGTCTGTGCTTTGCTGTCTCATGTCACTGTGCAGTGTGGATCCGCTGGAATGAAGTTAACCAGCCCCCTGAGGATGGACATTTGGGATACCTCTACATCTGTGTCTTTGCAGAGGATGCTGAAATAAACACCCTTGTCGGTCTCGTTAGGCAGCACAGGACCGCTTTTAAAAGTCTACATTCTAGAGTCGGACCGAGTTTGACTCCTGGCTCTGACACTTACTAGCTGCGTTACCTTGGGAAAGTTTTAAACCTGAGTATCAGTTCCCTCATTTGTAAAACAGAAGATCATAATAGGATGTGTAACTCATGTAGAGCCTTTAAAAGATACCTGGCCCATAATAAGCACTCAATAAATATTAGCTATTATAATTCTTTTTTAAAGTTTATAAATAAATTTATTTTGAGAGAGAGAGAACGAGCAGGGGAGGGGCAGAGAGAGAAGGAGAGAGAGGATCCCAAGCAGCTTGCAGTGTAGAGTCTGATGCGGGACTCGAATTCAGAGTTGGACACTTAACCGACTGAGCCACTCAGGCGCCCCAATATTAGCTATTGTTATAGAAGTCCTCATAGTAGTGATTTTGTTTCTGTGAGATAGATCCATGGGCCAAAGGGTATATCGGGTTTTATATTTTTAGTATATATCATTGGTCGCATTTTATTATTTTTTAAAATATTTTTTGAATGTTTGTTTATTTTTGAGACACAGAGAGCAAGTGGGGGATGGCAGAGAGAGAGAGAGGGAGACATAGAATCCAAAGCAGGCTCCGGGCTCTGAGCTGTAAGTGCAGAGCCCAGCGTGGGACTCGAACCCACGGAAACGTGAGATCATGACCTGAGCCGAAGTCGGACGCTTAACCGACTGAGCCACCCAGGCACCCCACGGTTGCATTTTAAAAACTGCGGTGACAATTCATGTTCCTACTGGTAATACGTGAGAGTATCCTTTCACCTATATCCCCTTCCAAAAGAGATAATATAACTTCTTAATTTTTGCCCGTTTGACAGTTATGAAGTGATAAATCTTTATACTTTATTTTGCATTCCTCTGACCATAAAATTGGCAGTAAAATTGAAATTCTTTGTATGGCTTTTTGATTATTTTGAATTTTCTCTTCTCTGAGCAGCTTTTTCATGGTCTCTGCTGACTGTTAGAGAATAATCTTCCCTCTTCTTTTCAAGTTGTAAGAGCTCTTTGAAATCCGTACTATAGATTTTCAACCTCAAAATCAAAATCTAAAGCTTGCCTTTTGACTTTATTTATGGTATTTCTGTCATAAATAGTATTTTAATTTTAAATATTTACATATGTCTTTTCTATTATCAATCCTACAGTTCCAATCATGATTTTAAAAGTCTCTACCACTCAAGGTTTCTGAGTTTCTCTTATGTTTTTATTGTTTTATTTTTATTTTTGTGTTTTTTTGAATAATTTATTGTCAATTTGTTTATGTTCTAGAATACCTATAAGTTATCGAGATTTAAAGAAATTTTGTTACTTTTTTTATATATGCTTTCAAATTAGAAATTGAACCTATTTTTTGTTGTTGCACAGCTAGTTGTACTGGCATCATTAGCAAATGAGTCCATTGTTTTCCAACTGGATTGAAGTACATATATTAAATCATCAGGTCTGTTTTGGATAATGCAAGTGTTCAAAGTAAGCATTCTTTCTACTGGTTTTGAAACTTTTCCTGAAATTTCTCACAGGTTCTGAAGAAAGCTGGGTGAAGAGATGAACAGAATGGACATAGTCATGACAGGTCATGCACCTCTGAATGGTGACTTCTAAGCTGATTTATGTCTCATGGCTTCTCTAGGGCATTGCTGGGAGGGCTACTCAGATTCAATCAGAGATGGGAGCCATAAAGCTTTTGGTCTAGGAAAGATCCTAGGGACTGCTGTTGGATGACTCGGGGGAAGGGAGTTCATCTGATCCTTGACTCAGATGAAAACTACACACTGAGCTCTTCTGTAGGGAGGGGCCCTGGGAGGTTGAAACGCCAGAAGACACCCAATGGGATCTTGTGACACTGTGGTTTCTAACTACTAATTCAAGACTCTGCACATGTAGCAAGGGATATTTAAAGTGTGTTATCCAGGACTTCTTAAGTTCCATAAAACTCTACAATTACACTTAATACCCACTTGGCCAACCTCTGAACATGTTCAAAGGAGTCTTCCTCCTCCTCTCCCACCTCCCCTTGCTAAAGACCTGAAAGCAGATTTTTACCACCCAAGTAGTGTCTGCTTGGAAAGGGAGAGAGGTCAGGGCAGAGGCAAAGGCTTTAGGAGATTTTGGCTCAAGAGGTCCTAGAATTTCTGGTCATGACGCTGATAAGGTTAGATTTGTCACCATCACTGACAGGAAATGACCACATGGGCTCTAGTCGTTGGACAAAAACTGATTAAACAGTGTCAGATTTTGAAACCTGCCTTCTGAAAATTCTTCTTGTGCTGACGATTATGTAAAGAGTGACTCATATCCCAATAACTGCTTAAATGATGCATGGTAATACTAAAAACAGAGTGTGTCTGACACTCCAGCATGCAGCCTCAAAATAGGGAAGCTGTTCACCTATTTCAATTGTTTCAACATCAGTGCATCTTAGATTTGCTCTGGGAAAGGTGGCATTTAGAATCATTGAGACAGAAAAAGAATTTCCAGTGGTGATTTCAGAGAGGGCAACTGGTAGAATCTTTAATGACATTCAAAAACGAACACTGGTTCTGAATCCCAAATATTCTGAACTAAAAATTTAAATGAGATCGAAACTCTTATAACCAAGGATTTTTAACTGAGGATTACTCCATTTATACACCCATCCATCCATCCATCCATCTATCCATCCATCCTTCTTGCCTCCCTTCCATCCTTCTTTCTTTGCTTCCTTCCACACATGTTTATTGAGTGCTGAACTGTGATTAGGAAAACAGACCCTGGTCTTACAAGGCTTACACTCTAGGGGGAGAGACAAACAATAAATAATGAGTTATAAGCATATAGGTTAAATATATAAATATACCTCATTTCATATAGCAATAAATTCTGTCACTATAAAAAGCTGTGAAGTGGGAGAGTTATAAATGGATGGGATATTTCAAGTTGAGTGATGGGGCCCTTAGAGGAGATGTTTAAGCTGAATGTGAATCTTTCCTATTTAAGCATAATAATCTGAAAATATATGCATTTCCACCATTCATACTTTATATTAGATATAAAAATAAGATTGGAGACTTGCAAATTTATAATTTTGTTGCCTCCATTCAAAAATATATGAGAATTTTTTACTTGATATTTTCTTATACATCGTTTTATAGCAAGTGGGAAACTTCATATACTTAAACCCCATCATCTATAACCCAACACCAAGTGTTGCTCATTTGTTCATTCTCCGTCTGAAATAACTTTCCATTCCCACTGTTTCTGCCCTAATTTATTTTCTTTTGAAACAACTATTTCAACAGCCTCTTAAATGACACCCCGTCACCCACTCCAATTCAACTACTTATAACGAGACTTGATTTTCTAAAGTACAGATCTGATCAAGACATTCCTCTGAAAATATATTGTGATCTTCATGATAAAATCCAATCTCCCTGGAATGCCACCAGATGCCCTTTCCTGCCTGACGTGAGGATGCCTTTACATCCTCTTTATGTCTCTTTATTTTGCAGCCACAGCAACCTGACATGAGTTTGTTCACCCCTCCACCCCACTTGGGAATGTCGGGACCTCTATCTGGAAGTCCCTTATTCTCACTCCTTCTTAAAGCTCCTTATATCTAATACTAATTACCACATGATGTGACACACGCATTATAAGGTATATACAGCAATTATTACTTTGTATTGTAATTTCCCCTATTAAATATATGCTTTTGCCTTAGTATGGGGTCTAGAGACTGGTACTGGAGCCAGGTTGCCTGGGTTCCAATCCAACTTGGGTGGTGGCTATCTCTGTGACTTTGGTTATGTCTGTACCTTATTTTCTTCATCTATAAAATCAAGATACGCAGTATCTGGGTTATAATATTGTTATACAAAAGTATCTAGAACATTGCCTGTCATGGTTAGTAAGATTTCAATGGATGCTTTATTATTTAGTTTTATATTAACTTCTGTATCTCCAGGGACATAAGATCAGCATAAAACAGAGATTCAAAGAATAAATAGATCAGTATATGAACACCTCATTATTATGCAAATGAATATTCATGATCAAAGAAAGAAGATATGGAATTTGTAGTATTACTTTGAGATTTTTGTAGTCAAAGACACATACGATAGACACATACAGTTTTGCAAATGGTAATATTTCTAGTGAATGGATTGAAAGTCCTGAACTGTAGAAGCTTTTCTGGTTATTTTTAATCCCCGCCTTATACTTTCATGAGTTTCCCACCATTCTTTGCCTTGCATGGTGACCTCGGGATGGGCTGCTATGGGCTACAAAACCTGGAGACCCCTTGCCTTCTGGTTTATGGCTGGTTTGGATGATGGGACTGGAGGGTGGAAGAAAGTGTCGAGATGCTCTTTCCCAGCCAGTCTCTGCCTGACTCGTGTCATTTGTGACCACAGATCCCGTGGGAGGACCAATGGGGCTTTAACTCCATTTCCTCTCTCTCACTTGTCATGAGTGTTTTCACTGCTGACTGACTGGGTCCTTACCTACTTGGAAGGTCAGTGGTACAAATAAATAAAGAAACAGCAATTACAAGACATGCTTTTAGGGCTATGACAAAAAAAATTGGATTTTTTTTTTTCAGTTTACTAATAAATATGTGTACATAGATTCCTCACTGTATTTATTCATATTGGGATCTCTCGACACTTGACTAGAAACAAAGGGAAGTAGGTGGAACCCATACACTCCTCTGTGCAAGCTTTTGATTCTGCTGGCTGTTTTCCAGTGTATGTGAAGCCCACACATAGCAAGCAGGAGCCAGAGGATTTCAAGTGCTGGCAGTCAGATGGGAGCTTGCAGGGAAGGCCCGTCTGCCCATCTCTTTGGGTAGTGCCTGGCCTGGAAGTGGCTGATGGAGAGGCCTTGAGCAGTGTGAGAAGGGATGGAGGCTTTCTGTCGGCAACAGGCAGAGTTACGAAGCTCCCAGGGACATGTGTGTTTACTGCTGACATTGTAAGAGTTCTAAAGCCACAGACGATTAAAAAAAAAAAAGTGTGACTTTAGAGCAATTAATTGCACATGGCAGGTATGAGCCCTCTATTTTAATGGCCCTGGTACAAGGAAGTGACTGGTGTGGCTTATGAAAAAATACTCACTTGTGCAGCCAATCTTCAAAGACATGTTATTTCGAACACCTCAAAGTAGCAGGTGTGTGCTAGAACAAATAAGATGGATCGTTCTCTGCTCCTATGGAGTTTACTTTCTAGGGCGGAATCACATAAAACAGAGTATGGGACACAGAAGGCCAGTGAAAGGTAAAGACTAGAATAACAAATGAGCAGAAAAATGACCAGTGTGAGGATGCCTCCTCTAGCCACACCTGAGCTGTCGCTCATTCCAATCCCGGGAGATGTTTGAATCCTACAAAGCTGACTAATTTTCTCACTGTTCATTTCTGGTGCATAGAGTGAAAAGGAGGGCCGGGGGCGGGAGTCACTCCACTTTCCAGGCAGACCCCTGCCCAGGCCTGTTCTGCCTCAGGGACAATTTCCAGCTTTACAAAGTCAAGGCTATGACCATGACAGGTCCTCGAATTTTTATGGTCTGTTTTCTTAGGCGTGATGTATTGGTCACAGCAAGAATCACCTTCCTGAGAGTGCATGTAGGTGGTGGGACAAAGTGTCTTGGGACTGAGGAAGGAAGGAGGACCTTGTACCTAGGTCTAAGATCAGCTGCGGCCCCACCCAAGGTGGGGGAGTGGCACTTGACTGGGCCATCAGATTTGAGAACTTAGGATTCAGGTTTTCTCAGTGTTGTCAACCTCCTGGCTGCAAGGGTGACAGTGACAAAGCCTTGGGCGGGGGCCTCAGTACCCACTTGCTGCTCACACATTATGCAAGGCCTAGAGTGACGCCAGGGGTGAGCCCTCCTTGGCGCCCCTCAGTCCAAGGCCTGCCAAAGAGCTGACCGAGCACTTGAGGGTGCTCAGTTTTCTTTGTGAAACCCTTTGCTACAAGACACAAGGATGGCTTGTAGGAAAATACCCCGAAGGAATAGCTGCAGCCCAGTAGGGCTTCCCACCCAACGCTAAAGCAAGCTGCGCCCCTGCGCCTCAGGTTTGCTCAGCCACGGCTGTGACTGCCCAAAGCAATACTGCTCCCTACTCCCAGGACCTCCAAAGTGCCAATGAGAGGAGTCCAACTCCACTTGAGTTTCGCCATATGATCTGGCGCCTATGCTGGTTCTGCCTCCCCAGTCTCCACCCGCCCGGGGCTCAAGGGACTGGAGATTCAGAGCTTCGGCCTCACATCAGAGGAGAGGTCCCTGCTCCTTTATTTTTTAATTTTTTTTTATTTTTTCATTCTCTCAGCAATGCACGTTTATTCACACTGGAAAACAATTAGGTTCACAGCAAAAGAAGATTCAGGACTATGTAAATTGGAAACCAAAGTATGGAAGCCACGTACCATCTACAGGGGGTTTTTCCAGGAGCTAGCTGGTAGAATTACCGGTTTCCTGCTCACTTTATAACGGCGGATAGCTAGCTCCTCCAGGGCAGGGACTTTTGGGCATTTGACCTTTCTGAAGGACCCATCCAGAGAACTCTGCTATTGCCTGCAATATCCCTGAAAACCCAGTTTCTTTCCTCACTGCAGTAAAGTAACTCACACATGGGTAGAATGTCTTTAGGGCCTCGGTGCCGGAGGTGAGCAGAGGGCAACGGCCGAACTGAGAGCAGGGGCCCGGCAGCTGGCCAGCCACCTATCCTGGTGGCAGGTGACTGAGGCCACTCTCACGTAGCAAGCGAGCAGGCCACAAGTCCAGCAGGTCTTCCGTGCTTCTCGTCAGGCCCCATCTGTGGCCTCCCCGCCTGTTTGCACTAAAACATGCTTAACTGCAAGGTTTCCTTCAAAATGTTGGGTCCCAATAATGCCACCATGGCGCTGGCCCCGTGACCCTGTGCCACCATCCAAACACAGCTCCCTTGGTCATCTCAATGCTCTTACTTCCTTGATGCCCTCAGTTCTGTTCACTGAATCGTATGTTCTGGAGCCCCGGAGTCCCCCTTCTATTGCCTACACAGCCTCTCTGCTTCCGCCCCTCCAGGCCTCCTCTCCCCGCCCCATCAGGTCTCCCGTCAGCACCTCCTGCTCCGCCGGGCTTCTCCTCTTGTCACACTCCACCTAGGTGCTCAGCTCTCTGCCCACTCCTTCTTAGCTTTCTCAGGGACCCGTGACTCTGCCCACGCCTTGCACATCCATGGTGTCCACTTCACCATGAGCCTCTGCTCTGCTCGCCCTCCACACAAGCTCTGCGGGCTCTCACCATCTCTCACAGCTAAGCCACTCGGCTGTCTTCCAAATCTCGATTTCTAGCCCAGACGCTCTCCTGCCAACCAGGGATATAGTTCCAGTTACATAATACCTCAATGCGTCTTCATAACAGAAACTGCAAACTACCTGTTGAAGAGTGATTCCTCATCTTTCCCCTAAATGTTGTTCACTTCACATAACTCGCGTTACAGCTGGTAGCATCAGCCCACCCAACCAGGAACTCCGGACACATGCTATACTTCTCTGCCTCCCTCCCCTCTACATTCCGTCAGTGAACCGACTAGTTCAATCTCTTCTCCCGCCAGGATGTCCCTGAAGTCAGTCCTTTTTCAGAGGCTCCCTCTGCTTGAGTTTGAACCTCTATATGTCTTGACTCACCAACGGCATTCTAGCTAGTCTTGCTCTTTCCAGCCTTCCCTCCTCAAATGTGTCTCCATGCTCCGGCAGGATTTATTTTTCAAAACCACAAATCCAATGACAGCGTTCTCCACATGGGGTCATTTGCCTCTCCCTTCCGTCCCCAGCCTCACTTCCCGCCACAAACCCGAAGTCATTCACTGCTCTGATCTGTCTTCACTGCTTGCTGAAGGCTCCACTCCCGCTCATGCCTTTCAATTCCTACTTCCCATTTTGGTTTCTGGGAAGGTCTTCTCTCCCCTTCTCTGCTGAGTCTCCTGTTCAACTGTTTCTTAAGACTTGGTGTACTCCTCCCTTTTTTTTATGAGATCCATTGCTTCACTCTCCACTCCCCACCCCCTACCTTGGGTGGAGTGAGACATTTCTCCTTGTGATTTAATACAATTCTCAGGCTTATGTGTGCACCCCAGACTTAACACACACAAATGCACATGCACGTTAAGTACGTATAACCTGGCATTTAGGATACCAGAGCATAGCCGCTGGTCTACTCCTGGGCTTCTCCCACTACCAGTCCACCAATTCATCTTTATATCATCCTGGCACATAGGATGTGCTTGGTTTCTAATTGCTAGATTCAGGAAGGCATTCCCCCAACACCTTAGCATAGTCATATGTGGTATAATTTTTGATGAAAATATTTCTTTATTGATTGCTGATTCTCAGTCACGACTTCTAAGGCGCCGTCTTAAATTTCGCGCTCGCAGTATAATCTGTGTATGTAGGTACTCTTACGCCACAGGTGCTACAGCCTTCTCTACTGTTGGAATGAATCCTGCCTGATGTGACCTCGGTCAGAGCTGGCATTCAATTGTCAGGGTCATAGTCCCCTTAAGGGTCCCTCGCCTGCATTACCAGCCCTGTCTCTGAGTTTCTGCCTCACAGACTTCAACAGCCACTCATTGATAAATTACAGGTCAAGGAGCAACAAAGGGCAACATTGGTTCTTCACTTGTGTCAAATGCTTGATGTAGACCCAACGTTGCCTCAGCTCAAGAACTTCAGAGCTAAGAGTTCTTGGAGAGAGAGAATGTGTGCAATAGCCGGAAGCCTCAGCAGAGGTGGGTTATTCTGATGCTGTAAACCCAAATGCAGGGATCAGGGCTCTGAGCCCAAGAGGCCAGGTATCACCCCAGGAGTTCCCTTTGCCGGTAGCTGCCGCAACATATGATAAATGAGCAATGTTGGATAAGAACCCACATCCGCAGTTTCCAGGGCTCATTTCCCTCTTAACAGCAGGAGCGCCTGCAGCGAGAGTGGGGGTAGTTTTCAAATCAGGCGTGGTGGTGCCACAGCAAGAAAAGGCTTGCATCCTAGATGTCCTATGTGGCTTTCTGGAGACTTCTAATACCCATTATCTGAGGTATCTCACCCACAGAATTGCATTGGGTTGACTGATACTTATCTTCTTACACATCTAAGTGGTAATAGATGCCTCAATAAAAGAGAACAAAAGAGAGATTGTATTTTCAAGTCAGGAGGATGCTCAGAGAGCACCTGGCCCAACAGCCTTATTTCACAGTAAGATGCAGAAGCTGATGTCCAAAGGCCTAAAATCTCTGGTCCAAAGTACAATAAAAATTTAAACCCACAAATACCTCTAAGAAGCCTTTGCTGAGGACTCATGATTTTAGTAGACTTTTCAACATTTAGTAAAAATTTCAACAGTTTCCAACTGTATCTACTCACCTTAGTGTTTCCTCAGAAGGCAATTACTAGATCTTGTATCAACTTGCAACTGATAGTAAATTTAACTTGTCTTTAGTAATTTATTTTTTGTCTGGGTGAACACTAATAGAATCTTCCTTCTAGGGCTTTGCTGATCGCTCTCATCACCCCTCGAAAGATCTGGCCCACCGCTCTAAACAAGAAATAGTGCTGCTCAAGGAACACAGTCCTACGGACTCCTGACTAGGAGAGACCAGAACTTACAAGCACAAGAAAGCAAGCCTTCCAGATCTTACCATTCAAGATGGTTTTCCACAAACGCCGACATGGGGCTGATCTGCACCGTGTAGGTGTCATTTGCGGAGTACTCAAAGAGTCCGTAGTAAGGGTTGAAGAGCTCCTGAGACAAAAGGAAGAAGAACTCTCGCGAAGGCCCACTGTAGTCCAGGCTGCAAAGGAAGCAGAGGCCCGGGAAGCTCGTTACATGTGGGAGGCGGGGGCCTGTTTCTATCCAGGTTCTATCGTGTTCTTTCAGAGTCAGTGCAGGGAGAGCAGAGAGCAGCCTCTGTTCTTTACAGTGAATCCCTGCGGAAGCATAACTTGCTGTAGAAAGTGAGGATGTGGTGATTGGTAGGGAAGTTTCTTACTAGATGTCCATGAATAAACCCTTATGGAAGTATTTCTTAGCCTTTTTTTTTCAATCATATAACACCTATTGGATAAACCACACAGCTGGCCCATTAAAAAGGACTTTGCTGTGAGAGGCATAAAAGCATTTCCCGTGATAGTGCATGTGTGCATTTTTATGTGCATGTGTGTGAACTGAAAGACTTTCCCAGTTTGTTCTGATACGCCCTCCTAGGTAGGCTCATCCTCCACGGTTGAGATGGTTTTCTATGAAATCACTGAAATGCTCTGAAAAATTTGGTATGTAGTTGTGTAGGCGCTCTCTAGGAGGAAGAGCTCTCTGACCAGATAATCAAAAGTGTACACCACCTGAAAAAGTAAAGATCCCGTAGCTTAAGTAAAGATCCGATGAGGATTTTTGGCTCAGGCACAGTATTAAGTGTGTGACCTCAGACTCCAGCACATGCCAATAATCTCACCCCTCCTCTCCTACAAAGGTGACGTAGAGCTTGTTTCGCTGAAGCTCCTTCCGGGAATAGGCCATCACCTGATTGAAGGTTCCTTCTAACAAGTGGTCCCGACGGATGATGAGCCTGAGAAGAAGACGGCATGTGGGCAGTGAGAGATGGCTCCAAGCTCTGATGTTGGAGGGTGTTCTAGATGAGCTGTGGGTACCGGGCTTATGGTCTCACTCCCTGCCTCTCTAATGAGGTGGAGATTCCATCGGTTCAGCAGTGGACTCATTTTAATGTTCTTTGCAAAACATTGGGAGTGCAAGGAAAACATGTACGCTTTTATAAGTGGATGCACTCCATCATACTGGACTACGTTTAGGCTTCTTTTCAATCAGTTCCAAGAAGGATCTCTTAAGTTGGATACCTCAGTTTAGATTCATATTTTTAAGATGAAAATAATAAACCCAGAGGGGAAAAATACAACTAGTCCCTTAGACCCCAACTACAAAGTTATAGAATTCATGGATTTGACTAATGAGTTAAATTTGTCCCAAAAATAAGTAAAAGGAAATACACATTTTTTAAATTGAGTTCAAGATTCTTTGCTTTCTGAAAAGGTTTATCATTAATTTCGTATATGCCTTTGTCTGAAATCTGTTTTTTCTCTCCCTCCTTCTCTTTCCTTCCTCTCTGCTTCTCTTTCAATTTAACTTCCTTTCTTCTCTCTTCCCAACTTCTTCTATCTTTCCTCCCTTCCATGAACATAACTGTTACCACACCATGGAATCCAATCTCCAAAAAGTGTCACAAAGGTTATGGGGGAGAAAAGGATAGAAAAATCTAGCCTCTGAATTCAGGGATAAGCATGGGAACACTCACTTAATTTTCCCTGGACCCTGACCAAATCCTTTGGCTTCTAGTTTTCGGTAGAAATTGCGGAGCTTGGCCTCAAAGTCTCTCCGGTAGGGTGAAGGGGCTCTTGCGCTGGCTCTCTGTAAACCTGCAGAGAGAAGCACATGGTCCGAAGGTCATCACTGATACGTGGAGCGATGTTAGAAGAAGGGCCAACCAGAGGCATCTTCCTATGTCTTCATATTTTTCTTCTCAAAGAAGTGTCCCTTGATTTCCATTACTCTTTCAGTTACTTTTATAATAAATGGAAAAAAATATTAATAAAGAGAAAAAGGAATTCGGATGACAATAAACATTTACGTCTACCACTCCATTTCAAGTTGTATTTCTCTTAAAAATACCTCGATTAGCATATCAATCAGGCATATCAATGGCTTCATTGTACTTAAATAATCAAAACAACATAAATCAAACTAGTCTAAATTTTTCTTATCAATTTCTATACTATAAGAAGTGATTGTAACTATAATGAGGCAAGTCATTATACATATTACATAACGTAATGTAACGTAACGTAATACATACGTTATATAATACTTCTACCATCTATCTGCTCATAGAACAAAACAAAACCATTCAAACCATAACACTATGCCTAGGAGCTATAACAACGCTATTTACAGCTATCTGCGCTCTTACACAAAATGATATCAAAAAAATTGTTGCTTTCTCCACTTCAAGCCAACTCGGACTGATAATCGTAACAATTGGTATCAACCAACCCTACCTCGCATTTTTACATATCTGCACTCACGCATTCTTTAAAGCGATACTATTTCTATGTTCTGGATCAATTATCCACAGCCTAAACGACGAACAAGACATTCGAAAAATAGGTGGCCTATACAAATCAATACCATTCACCACAACCTCTCTTATTATTGGAAGTCTCGCACTTACAGGTATACCTTTCCTGACAGGATTTTACTCCAAAGACCTAATCATCGAGACAGCCAACACGTCGTATACCAACGCCTGAGCCCTATTAACAACTCTCATCGCCACATCCCTAACGGCAGCCTACAGTACTCGAATTATATTCTACGCACTTTTAGGGCAACCCCGTTCTAATTCCTTAATTTTAATCAACGAAAATAACCCCCTCCTAATCAACTCTATTAAACGCCTTCTTATCGGAAGTATCTTTGCGGGTTATCTGATTTCTCAAAATATTCCCCCAACAACAGTTCCACAGATAACTATGCCTCATTATTTAAAATTAACAGCCCTTGCCGTGACTATTATGGGTTTCATCTTGGCACTAGAACTTAACCTCGCAACCAAAAGCCTAAAATTTAATTATCCTACAAACCTCTTCAAATTCTCTAACCTTTTAGGATATTTCCCAACCATCATTCACCGCCTCCCACCAATAATTAATCTCACCATAAGCCAAAAATCTGCATCCATATTACTAGATATAATTTGACTAGAAAATGTATTACCAAAATCCATCTCACATTTCCAAATAAAATCATCCACCACTATTTCAAACCAAAAAGGACTAATTAAACTGCATTTCCTTTTTTTTTCTGATTACTTTAACTCTCAGCTTATTTCTACTTAATTTCCACGAGTAATTTCCATAATTACCAATACTCCAGTAAGCAAAGACCAACCAGTAACAATAACTAATCAAGTTCCATAACTATATAAAGCCGCAATCCCCATAGCTTCCTCACTAAAAAATCCTGAATCACCTGTATCATAAATAACCCAATCACCTGCACCATTAAATTTAAATACAACCTCAACTTCTTCCTCCTCTAAAATATAACAAGCAGTTAACAACTCTGCCAATACCCCTGTAATAAACATTGCAAACACAGACTTATTGGATGCTCAAGCTTCAGGATATGGCTCAGTAGCTATAGCTGTAGTATACCCAAATACCACAAGTATACCTCCTAAATAAATTAAAAAAACCATTAATCCTAAAAAAGAACCCCCAAAATTTAATACAATACCACAACCAACACTACCAGCCACAATTAGAACAAACCCATCATAAATCGGAGAAGGCTTTGAAGAAAAAACTAACAAAGCTAATCACAAGAATAACATTTAAAATAAATATAATGTACGTTGTCATTATTCCCACATGGGATCTAACCGTGACTAATGATATGAAAAACCGTCATTGTATTTCAACTATAAGAATTTAATAACCAACATCCGAAAATCTCACCCACTGGCCAAAATCATCAATGAATCATTTATTGATCTACTTGCCCCCTCTAACATCTCAGCATGATGAAACTTTGGCTCCCTACTAGGAGTTTGCCTCATTCTACAAATCCTAACAGGCCTATTCTTAGCTGTACATTATACATCAGACACAATAACCACCTTCTCATCAGTAACCCACATCTGTCGCGACGTTAACTACGGCTGAATTATCCAATATGGAGCTTCCATATTCTTTATCTGCCTATTCATACATGTAGGCCGAGGAATATATTATGGTTCATACACCTTTTCAGAAACATGAAATATTGGAATCCTACTACTATTTGCAGTAATAGCCACAGCTTTCATAGGTTATGTATTGCCATGAGGCCAAATATCTTTCTGAGGGGCCACAGTAATTACAAACTTCCTATCAGCAATCCCCTACATTTGGACCAGTCTAGTAGAATGAATCTGAGGAGGGTTCTCAGTAGACAAAGCTACCCTCACATGCTTCTTTGCCTTCCATTTTATCCTCCCATTCATCATCTCGGCCCTGGCAGCAGTCCACTTACTATTCCTCCATGAAACAGGATCTAACAACCCCTTAGGAATAATATCTGACTCAGACAAAATCCCATTTCACCCTTACTACACAATCAAAGACATCTTAGGCCTCCTAATCTTAATTCTAGTACTAATGCTACTAGTATTATTCTCACCCGACCTCCTAGGAGAGGAGGCGAACCTATCAACTATATTGATCCTATATTAAACATAAAGGTTCAGTAGGACCCAGAGCATTTAAGAATTTGTATTAGATTACCTTGCATCATAGAAGAAACATTTATAATAATAATAATAATAACAAAAACAGAAATAGTAACAACTTGTTCACTCTATATAGATGTGAGTTTTTATATCATTCAGAATCTTTGTAAATGCTTTGTTATCTTTATACACTTTTTAATGAAAAAAAAGGAAAAAATAACATTCTTCTGCAAGTTTTACAGATGGCCAGAAACACAGCTTGCCCCTTCAATAACTAATAAATCGTTATATTTAATAGTTATTATTTATACATAGTTATTATTAGTTATATTATTAATACATTAAGTTAGGTTAATAATTATAATACATAATCATATATAATTATAACATATGTTGTATTTATTAGTTATTGAAGCCACTTCAATTACTACTTACTATATTCCAGATATTGAATTTACATTCTAAAGAAGACTGATACCAACAAACTCACAGGAATGAGAATATAATTACAAGTTGAGATGATTGCTGCCCATGAAGGAATGGAACTCAGTTCTTTGAGATCATAGAACCCTTTGGCCAAGTTCAGCAAGGCTTTCCTAAGAAATAGCTAAAGAATAAGTAAGCATGAATTAGACTGAATTAGTTAATTCAGTTAACTAGTCCGTTGAACTAAGACAAGAGATGAGCTGAGAGAGGAGCAATCTAGGTAGAGGATCAGCATGTGCAAAGGTACTGCAGCAGAACGGAAAGCGGTGCTCCAGTTCATCTGGAGCACAGGGTATAACGATCAGAGCGATGCACACAAGGGTTGAGAGGTGGGCAGGAGATGATCAAACAGGGTAAAGTCCACTCTGTTAAACAGTTTTGTTTCATGCTAAGCACAATAGGAAGCCACTGCACGAGGGCTGACACGATGAGACTTGAGCTTTGCAAACATCAGTCTTTCTGCAGTAGAGGGGAAAAGATGAGAGGGCTCCGGTGGATTTCAAGAGCCTAAGTTGGACTAGGGTGGTGTCAGTGGAGATGAGAAGTAGACAGAGTGGAGGTGTGTTTAGGAGGCAATGAACTGGACATAGGTAGTGAGGGAGAGGTGGGCTTCAGATTTTGTATTTGAAGGGGCTGCAGTGACAGTCATTGAGATGAGGAACAATGGAAGAAGGACAAATCTATGGAGGAGATCATGAGCTTGGCCTTTGATGGCACTACCTTTGAATGGACTATTAGAAAGAGACATAGGTTGAGAGAGAAGAGAAGAACCCCGGGACTGAGTCTCGAGCATGGTAGGAAGTGAAGGACGAATCTGCAAAGGTGGCCAAAGTAGTAGATGAAATGCGTACAGTAGTGTCACAGAAGCTAACTGAAGAGGTGACAAGAGGAAAAGCAGTCAATAATGTCGAATGTGGCTTCCCGTTAAATGCGAGAATTACCCAGTGGACTGTGAGCCCGGACGTCATGGTGACCTTAGTGAAGCCTCCTCTAATGCACGGGTGTGGAGCAGAAGGAGAGGCAGGCTTTGTAGGCTTGTAGGATTGGTAGCAGGCATTTGAGAAAACGTTTACCTAATGGCTTCGGTTTTCTCAGTGAAAGGAAAAGGGGCATCTTTGTTACGAGAGACACAGAGGGTTGGAGATTTGAGGGGAGCATAAACATTTGAAATTGCAGTAGAGAAGTTTACCAAGGAAACGTGGTAGAGTTTTCTTTTGGGTGTTCAAGGTCCATGTGAGGTGAGAGATGGCTAGCTTATAATTAAAGACCTGCCCTGTCAGGTGACTTTGCCCAAGAATGCCTGAGCACAGGTGTAAGGGATGCAGATAGTACACTGTCTAGGGCACAGTTCTGCAAAACAGAACAAAACAAAACAAAACAAAAAACCAAAAAACAAACAAACAAAAAAAGAGAGGACTGTGGGGTTTACATCGCTGGATCACTGGCACAGACGTTACTGAAATAATGAACCATGGAATCTATGCCAGATAAGGGAAGGACAGAGAGGAAAGGAGAGGTGTGCATGAACTAGAGGTCCTGATGAAGGCAAAGGACAGTACTGGGGAGAGCAGTTGACTAAGCGTGTTGGACGGGAGCAGGATGCTTGAGTCAGTGATTTTAGAGACGACAACAAGGGTGGGAAGGCGACTGTGGGAACAAGTGGTTGTGGTGGGGAAGGAGAAGGTCATTCCAGACCAGAAGTTCCAGAAACCAGAAGGCCGGGGAAATGAATGGGTATCCTTGTGGATGTTGAAGTCATT